>JAKSZU010000013.1:19561526-19614026 GCA_026018925.1 Tupaia tana | reverse complement strand
TACACATATATGGGTAACCAATCACTTTAAAAGTTAGGCTAATTGTCATCCAGTTAGAATGTTGACTTGGAATCTGATACACAGAAGCTAAATTATTGTACTTTGAGTCAACAAAAAGTAAATTGTAAACTAAAACGATATTCTAATTTTCAGTCCAATGGGTCCTTTCTAGGTCATATAGATCTTACATAGAAGCACAAACTAATGGGAACTATGAAATGATAACAGGCAAAATGATGATGTAATTCCAAAAATACCAAAACTGTTACTCTAGCTCCTAAATTATCTTTGATCCCCCTTTCTATTTTTGAACAGTTTTCATATTCTTGGAAAAGGTTAATGTGGAAATAACCTGCTCACACAATAACATTTAAAGTATAGTACATTTCTGCCCATAAAGGCCACCGTTCGTTAAATACCAGATACCCTCAGATATCTCTATGCTAAACCAAGGAGTATGCCCTTTTCCTTAGAAGTTCTGTGCTTGCCTCTGGGCCCATTCTATTTTATTTCCTGTGACTTAGGTGGGACCTCAGGAAGCAAAATCACTTGTTAGGTGGCTAGAGACCAGCAGTTAGCATAATGGCTATGTCGCTGAACTCCCATGTAGCCGAGTGCGGTTCGAGTCCTGGACCCAGTGGCTTAAACTCAGGCTGGGTACGTGTGCGTGCATGCCTAAGATCTGGAGAGGAAAATGGAGTAAAAAGTAAAAAGAAAGAAAAGTTTCCCCAAAGTAGGGAAACTTTAGTTATTTAATTACATTGATAGCTGGCATGCTAAAAGTATACTCCTTTCTCCACGTTATTAAATATATATATTATTTTCTTTTTTTTTTAGAATTATTTAATTGTGGAATTGTGGCGTGGCCATCCCCCCTGGGGGGGTGATTTCTCACTTTTTGTCTCACTTTTTTGTCTTTCTGGCGAGCGCACGTGCCCTATAGAAAAAAAAAAAAAAAAAAAAAAAAAAAAAAAAAAAAAAAAACCTCTACAAAAAATTTTAAAAAAAGAAAATTTTTAGGTGGCTACAATACTTCCTAGAGACAAAAAGAAGGTCTCAGGCCAAAAGAATCTGGGAAGAATTCAGGATACTTTTTGAAAAAATAAAATAATGCTTTCTTGATTCTGTTTTCCAATGTAGTATCTCAGTCTGTCAGTCTATGCTTGTTCTGGTCATGCCATCATTTTCCAAATTTGACCTGCTTTAGTGACACCTCCCCAATCTCTCACTCCCCCTTTCCCCCATTAAAAGGTTGAGAAAAAGTATCAGAACACATTCTTGGTTCTATATACTGAAATATCTTTACCAATGCAGCTTGGTCCCTGATCTTTAAACTACTAACTTACTGTGTTCTTCTGTAGTTTCTAGTCCTCACCATCACCTCTCCCAGCAAAAAAGTAAAAAGAAAGAAAAGTTTCCCCAAAGTAGGGAAACTTTAGTTATTTAATCACATTGATTGCTAGCATGCTAAGTAAAAGTATACTCCTTTCTCCACGTTATTAAAAAAAATATTTTTTTCTTTTTTATAATTATTTAATTTTATTTATTATTATTATTATTATTATTATTATTATTATTGTAATTTGACCAGAGACACAAAGAGAGAGGGAAAATGAGAAATAAGCTGCCAGGTCTGGGACTCAAACTGCTTGCCGTCAGCCATGTGGGAGTCCAGTGCCTTAACCACCACACCACTTGCTGGTCCCCAGATATTTTTCAAATACCAGTTACTTCAGTGGCTGTGGTAAGGGAATGCACTGCACTAAATCCCTCAGGTAGAAAATACCTGCTGTGCTGCCGAATCCAGGAGCTCACCCTTACTTCTAAGGAGGTGGCATGAGAGAGATGAGGGACAGAGAAATCGGAGGTAGCCTAAGAAGGGTTCCGGAAACTCTCTTCTCTGTATTGTAGGGAGTTGCATCTGTGCAACCTCAACCTGTACCAGTTTTATTTGCATTTAGGAGATGGTCTCCCTGTTATGAGGCAGTCTGCCCCCGAGACCTTTCACTTGGCCTTTCTCTGCTAATTCTAGCCATGCGCAATAAGACTTTCAACCCAGGGGCAGCCAGAGGTGGAACGGTCAAGTAGAAATTTCATTTCCCAACCAAGGGAACATTTCAATTTCTAGGAAATCAATTGAGCTTCTATTAAAAACAATGACACATCTATGTGCTTTCCGCAAATAGGCTGCTTCCTGTTGGAAGGCAGCAAGCTGCCTTCCCCGGAGCCTCCAGATGAGGCCTGATTTATCCCTCCTGCACCAAGAAACATGTGAGCTGAAAGGTCATGCAGTTAAAGATTTATGCTTTGTTTTATAAGATTGCTCAGAGAGAGACTCTTCTCCCCCTCTTGTTTATTTTTTATCCTCCCCCAGCCTGTCGTCCATTTTTCTGCCCAAACTAGACCGTAGAAAGAGAATGAAAAAATGTCCTGTAATGCAAGCCCAAGAGCGTGCTGTCTTGTCTCCCCAGATGGCAGGATGTATAAACCAGTGAGGGCAACCTCCTGTGGCCAGCACCACGACCCACCCAGAGAGGGGCACATGCATCAGTGCACCTTGTAAATCTTTTTTAACCTCAGTTCTGAACTGGGATTTATTTGTTTTTCTAGGCAGATGGATTTGGCTCTCTCTGGGCCCTACAAAATGATCTGTCACTGTCTCCCCTAATAACCCACGCAGTCTGTAATAAAGTCAGCTTGCCAGGTCTAGCAAATGGACGCCATATCTTAGACCCATTTATTAGATTCCTATCTTGGGCCACCCAGACATTGATCTTTTCTCTAAAGTATACACCCGCCACCTCCTACCCCACATCTTTCTGAGCAGGACATTGTGGAGTTGAAATCTGTATGTGTTTATCACAGGCTTACTGGGTGTGCTAGTTACTGCTCGTTATTATTGACACGTTAAGATATTGGAAAACAACTAGTCTGTAACCTGATATGTGAGAAGAAAGGAAAAAGCGTCTTGAGAGCATGCAATATTTTTTTAAGTTTTTGCCATAGGGCACGTGCACTTGCTGGAGAGACAGAAAGAGACAGTGAGAGGGAAAATGAGAAATCACCCCCCAGGGAAAATGGCCACACTGCAATCTCTTCTCCTTCATTCTCATCCTGGGGTTTGGGGCAGTAATGCACACACGCCCAGCGTGTTTCAAGCCACCAGTTCCAGGACTCGAAGTGCAGTCGGCTATGCAGGATTCTAGGACCTTTAGCCACTATGCTACCTGCTGGACCCAAGAGCAAATTTTTAACCCTACAAATTTTTAACCAATGTGTCTCTTATTAATCTTATTTGCTTCTCCCAAACCTGTCTCTTCTGTTTTCACCTGTTTTATTTAACACTATCACTATGGCCTTGTGAACAGAGCTAGAAATACATCAGCATGTTTTGACTTTTCTCCTTTCTCCCCATACTCAAGCCAGACTCCATTTATTGCTGTCTGAGCCTCAGCACGGCCCCTCTTTACTGCAGCCCTCCACCAACTCTCACTTGAATTAGTGTGATGACTTTGGAACTGACCTCCTATTTCCCTCCTCTACAGTCCCCGGAACTCAACAGAGCACCATTCTCCAGAAACTAAACATGGCTATGTATCCTTTTATTTCTTTTTTAAAAAATGTGTTTCTTTAAGTTTATGAGAGTGAGAGAAAGAAAAGCACCTTCAACAAGGTTTTGCACCACAATCTCCCGCAAAGACTTCCCAACCAGCCAATATCATAGGAGCGAGCTCCCAACATGAACAGGTCATCCGGAAAACCAGACCTGCTTTCCTCCCGGCGGATCAGCTTCACCTGAGCAGCACACTACCACTGCGCCACAACGCTGGCTCCAAAAGCTTTCATTTCTGATAGGAAACCTCCGATTTTCAGAATGGCATACCTTCACTCTCCAGACTCACTTGCTGCCCATTCTTTCACAGGCACACCCATGTGCTTGCTCCAGTCCCCTGTACACACTGGGACCTTTCCCTTCTCCATACTCCATACTTCATTCATGTATTTCAATATTTCTCTTTGTCGAGAAGGCCCATACTTTCTCCTTCACACAAATGAACAAACAAAAATAGTCGTTCCTTTTTCAGGATCTTTCTTCCATGTCATCTTCTCCATGAGCATCTCTCAATGCCACCCAGTACAAAGAACCTTCCCTTCTCTGCTTTTTCCCTGCAATGCCTCTTTAGTCTTCCAGGGAGGCACCTACACCTCTGCATTATAACAAGTTGCAAGTGTTTCTCATTCTCTGCATGCCAGGCTATGAACTGTTTGAAGTCTGAACATACCTTATTTATATCTCTACCCCTGGTGCTGGGCCCAGTGTTTAGCCATTGAATCCAGAATACTCTGATTAGTTGTAAGACCAAGACAAATGATTTAATTAAGGCTCTGAAAGCATTTGCCTTTGCAAAAGATTGTTTGAGGAGAATTATGTAGCTATAGCCCATAATATTTTCTAAAGGCTTGTAACCTAAATCAGGTTCAGGCACTTAAATTTAGATTGAAGTGGGTCCCTCTCTAGAACATCTCTCCGAACCATACAATCTTATCCTATTTAAATATTATATCAATATTTAAGTCCTGACACTTCCAATGACCTTGTAGAGGTGAGGAGTTGCTTTTTTGGCTCCCAACATCCCTTATATATCCTCTTGGTAAAAGTATTCTCAGTACCTCCGGGGATTTACCAGTTTCTTTTATATACAGTTTGCTGAGATTGTTAGACAAGGTTCTTATCCTAGTCTAACCAAAGTAGTGGCGTGTGATTCACATCAAATAAAAGATTTGTTCCTGGACTTAACTATTTGAGGTCTCAGATAAAAAAAGACTTATCTTTATTTTTTGCCCCACACTCCAATACAGGAATAGGATCAAACAGAGAAAAATAGAGTATGAATGCATAATACAAAGTTTACTACAAAAACTATGAGTCAATTAGAAACACCACAATTCTGCAGAACTTCCATGAAGTTCTAGAGCACAGGGTCTCAGGAAAATTGCTTTCATCCAAAATGCAAATTCACCTCAGAGTGACCTTGTTATCTCTCAGAGCAGAAACTCCTCCCACACTTCTCAGACCTCCCTCCAAGCAGGAGACATCTAAACCACTTGTTATTTTACACTGATAATGTGTACCATGTTTGCATAAACATTTCTCAATAGAATTATCAGGAAGAGCAGAGTCTGTTGTCAGGACAACCAAGAAAAAAAAAAGACCTCTAGTATTTTATTTTTTCAAACTACAGTCTTGTTCTGGGCTTTTAGTGTTGTAGTTGCAAGAAAACATCCTTCTGCAACACAGTGCTCCGTATCTTGTCCTTCTCTCTGATTTTGTAATGGTCTACAAGTGTTCCCTGAGTGTGCTGACATTAAACCCAAGGCATTTTGAAACTAAATCTCAGGTATTCAGATTTTTTTTCAAAGTGGTTTGCCTGCTAATCTAACTACTCATCACAAGTCATGTGTTTATGATACTAAATTGTGATAAAAAGCAAATCTTGGTTCAAATCCCAGGTGCCCTTATAAACTAACTGTGTGATTGTGGGAGACAATTACTAAAATTTTCTGTGTGTCAGCTTTCTCATCTGTAAAATGGGTTTAAGAAATGTACTAGCCTTATAAGACTGTTGTAAGAAATAAATGAGATAATGTATACAAAGTTTATAACACATTGCCTACTACATAGTAAGCCCTTTTAACAATTTTGATGTGGGTGATGGTGTTGATGATATCAAAATTTCAATGAACTCATTTAGGAAGTGAATAGAGAAACGATGGTATGTTCTTTACTGACTACATTTTCTTACTCAGTTACCTTCATTCAGACCATGATAGATGACCATACTTAAGGAATCATGGTTAGCATTAAAAAAAAAAAAGGCATCTTTTCCAATGTGAAGCAGATACCACTGTCTTATTAAAATTTCTCTCTGGTAGGAAGGATGCTGCTATCATAATAAGGAATTTTCTCTTAAGTCAATCTAGGCATCATGCACTAAGTCAGACCATTTCTTTCACTTAGAAAATATTTCCTCTCTCCAATACTGGTCCTTGGCATAGTGTCTCTATTTTAATGTGTTCATGTTGATGTTCTACTTCACTGTGCTCTAAAAATAATGTGTGTGTGTGTGTGTGTGTGTGTATACATACGTGTGTGTGTGTGTGTGTGTGTGTGTGTGTAATATGCAGTGGCCAGCAGTCTTACTTTGGACATTGATTTCAAGGTGTGGAGATCCAAATTCAAAGTAATAGACACACATAAGAACAGGAGTCCCAAGGCTTAGGTCCAAGTCCAAATTTAGCTTCTCACTTCGAATGTGACCTTAAGTAAATTCTTAACTTTTGAGATCTCAGTATTTCCAAAGATGAGTTGGATATAATTAGATGTATAGATTCCATTTAAAATTTCAGTGGTAAATAAAATTAAAACAATGATTTACTTTCAACTTGAAGGTAATTTTGTTATTCTTGGTCTGCTCAGAAAAAGATGAGAAAGATGCACTATGAGAAATTTTTTTAGAATTTGTAGAAGAAATTGTACCAGAAAAATTGTACCAATTGTACCAGAAGATGCACTAGCTGGTACAATTTCTTACTCTTGAACCAGCTCCTAAAATGATAATATTTGAAAAGAACTGAAAGAAACAACCTGTTTAATGTCACCTGTAAGAAACCAGGTTCATGAATAGGAAAGAATACCATTCATCTGAAAGTCTTCCCTTTCTTGTGAAAGAAACTTGCACGATTCCCATATGCTCTGAAAGCAGTCCTATCAACTTGTTTGGAACCTTACATATAAAATAAGCATAATTAGGGAACCAGCAGTTAGCGTAATGGCTATGTCACTGGACTCCCATGTAGTCGACCGCGGTTCGCATCCCAGACCCGGTGGCGTAAAACTCACGCCAGGCGCGTGTGCGTGCGTGCCCAAGATCCCGAGAGGAAAATGGAGGAGAAGGGATTGCGGCGTGGTGACTTCTCGCTTTCTGTCTCTATGTCTCTCTCTATCTGTCTGGCGAGCGCACACGCCCTATACCTATAGCAAAAACCTCTCCAAAAAAAAAAAAAAAAAAAAAGCATAATTAGAAAGAAGGAAGACAAGGGAAAGGGACTTTAAAAAAAAGATGCAGGAAATAAAAAGAAGACAGAAAATCACGAAAACAAATAATGTATTACTTGCCATTCAAAGTGTGTTTTTTGGACTAGTAACATCGGCATCAGTTGGGAGCTGGTTTGAAATGCAGAATCTCTGGAATTACCCCGCATCTACTCTGTAGTTGCTGTTGGTACTCCAGGCAGCGTATCCATTACCTATCTGCTTTGAGTGTTGGCTGATAACAACTCATAGTTGGCCCATTATCTAAAGAGTTACCCTTGACCCAAAGGAAGAGTCCTCATCTGGAAGGCCACACAATACCCACCCACACCTTTCCATCCAACAAACTTTGTGTAATGACTAACTGCAAATGAGGGACAGAAGATGACTGGTCTCTCATCTCAAGTTGAGACCTTTGTTACAACTGTGTTCCAAAGAGTTGCCATGGGTTCAGACTGAAGTTAGTCTCCAGTTGAGATGACATTCTTGAGTAGCTTCTATGACCTTATATGACTTTGTTCACTCCATAAGAATACCTCTGGCCCCCTTTTTCCAGTAAATCACCCGAACAAGAGTCTTTATATCAGGCTTTGCCTTTAAGGAACTCAACCTAAGTCATTTATTCCAGAAGTTAACCTAAGGAGGAGCCTCTGAGGATAGAATTTTGTTGGATACAACTTGCCAATTGGCTCATTGGAGGTAAGTGGTGTACTGATAGTCCATGAGATGTTGTGGCTATGAAGACTTTCTCCTGAGGAGAAGGATAGGATACGGATAGAGAAGATGCACTAACTGGTACAATTTCTTAGGCTTTGGAGAGAGGTAGGAAATAGTAACCATCAAGACTATTAAATTTAGTGGCCATTGCAAAGTATCATTGATTTATTGAAGAAAGAAAATGACAGGCTCATTATTTCTTAATAATTTAAAGCAAAGTGTGAGTGTTACAGGTCTCCTTGACAGTACTTTAAAAGACTCTTACCTATTGAAGCCAGTGGGCAGAAACAACTAAAGATTAGGGACAGGATTTAATTGTTAGAACTTCAGGGAATGTTTGAGAAAATCTCCTATGGCAATATGAGACTCTGAGGGAAGGAGTAGAACCCCGATAATTTGAGATGGCAATATGTGGGTAAATTTGTGAATCTTGTATCCTCAATTTCTATGAACCCACTAAGCTAGCAGAAGTAGCTATTCATTTATGGAAGAAAGGCCATCTCAACCTTCTTTAAGACTACATAGATATCTCAGATGGGGCAAATGCCAAACAAGATGCCGAATGGCCTCTCCAGAATCTGCCCTCTTTCTATTTTCTGGGCACCAGGCCCTTATGTATAATGAATCTCAGCACAGCCAGTATGAAAAGGTGCTGAGTGTACTAAAGACTAAGAAAAATTATATGGCAAACGTCTACAGAACTACACACCAGTATTGGCAGGAACCAGGAAAATATGTCTGGGAGTGAATTTTCAGAGTGCTGGGTCAAGAAAGAAAGAAAATAAAGCTGGATAAAGGAAAGCTTAAAACAGAAGAGAATTCTCTTGTGATGCAAGATTTAACTCCCTGGCAAGAGTGCCAAGTGATGGCTCTAAAATGCTGCTGGGATGACTATTGGAAGCTTGGAAAAAAGAAGCAGCCAACATTAAATTAAATAGAGATGGCAGAACTACCATGGAAAACTGCGGGAAAGAGCTCAAAAAGATTATAGAATTGGGCATGCTTAAATGAGTTCGTAATACAAGACTGAAAAAAACTAACATCTCGGCATTTTTCTTAGGAATGCCTGGAGAGCCCTCCATTTTTTTAAGGCAATAGAGAAAAAAAGAGAGAGAGAGAGAACATACCACATCACCAGAAAATCCAGTAGTGCCTACCCTTGGTAGGTCACACTCCTGGCAGAAGAGATACTTATAAAACTGAGTTCCCTAGAAGAAATGGAGATGATAGCATGCTGAAATAGTAATAGTATGGTTAGCAAATTCAGAATGGCAATGATATATAGAGAAGACTTGTAGTACATGGTATTTCTAGAAGCAAGATAAATGGGCAGCCAACGTGAACTTAAGACTGAATGAACATGGATTAAAGGTTTTTCTCCCCATTGGGAAGTCATGATTGTCTACCTAGCTTCCAGACAAAAGCCAGCTCACAGATGCAGAGTCCACTGACTGGAGTAACTAGGCCCAGGTGTTAAAGGGCCCCATGGCATCTAGTTCCATTACTTTCCCAATGGGGCCTGAAGTCATTTATGTGTGTAATGGCCCACTTGGAAAAGGGAATATCCAGTTCTTTCAGGGTCTGTTGGATACAGGATCCAAGATTAATCTGATACCAGATCTATAGTGCCATGATACTTCCCCTTCCCACTAAAGTTCAAGAGGGTAAGGCAATAAATGGAATTCTGGCCCAGGACTGACTCAGAATGGGACTACCGAGGCTACAGACCCACTAGTTGTCATTTCTTTGGCCCCAAGTGTATAGCTTAAGTGCATATATCAAGCAGTTGGCAGAACCTCACATTGGTTCCTTGACTTACAGCATACGAGCATTTGTCATAGGAAAATCAGGCAAGAGTCCTTGAAATATCACCACTCTCCCAGGAAATTACAATGAATAAAAGCCATATAACAGCACAGTGCAATAACGAGATGAATGCTACATCCAAAGACTTAAAACATACATAGGTGGTATTTTCTACCGCATTCTCATTTCATTCACCACTTTGGACCCTGTTAAAACTGGATGGATTTACTGTACCAAATATGGTTTCTTAATTAGGGAAGATTAACTGGTATAAAAAATGTGGGTATTAGACTGGCAATCCATGCCATACACACAAAACAAACAGAAAGATCAGAGCAGTCTATATTTGCATGGGTTATCCATTTACTACCATATCTCAAAGTTACATTAATACATGCTGTCTGTCCTAACACAGACCAAAGGGATCTAGGCATTCAAAAGGCAGTATGTACTATGGATGCCTTGAAAAAGCACATGTAACAGAGAATGGGAAAACTCATCACACTTCCTACCACCAATAATAAAACCCAGCCCTTGGTAGTCTTCTTGGGTTTTGTAGGCAGCATTTTCTACATTTCAGAATACTAAAACTACCCATCCACCATGTAAGGCTGAAGGCTGTTAGCATTGACTGGGGCCCAGAAAAAGAACATGTTCTGCAGAATTCTAGAAGTGCTGGCATTTGATCCCTATCACTGAGTAGATTTCATGATGCCAGAAGTATCTATGGTAGAAAAAGACAGTGGATAGAGCTTTTGGCAAGGTTTAATGAAATGATCACAACAGAAACTGATATGATTTTGAATCAAAGTCATGCTACGTGCAGCACAAAACTATACACCATCAGAAAAACAGGTCTTGGATTGCTATAGAACTCTCACAGAAACTAAGCATCTGATCTTGGGAATTAAGTGGCTATGTGATTCAAAGATGGGTCCACTTATTAAATGGGTGCAAGCAAAAACAGACTGTAGCTATACCATGTCCCCTCTCAGGAGCAGCCCTAGAAGAGAAGGTCAGGGAACAAACTCCTCATTTGGCAATCTTCAGGCACTCCCTGGAGTGGTACACTTAAGATGAACAGAGTGGACCACGGCAGGAGTACATACAGATTCATGAGAAGGAAGAAATGGCTTATCTGGCAGGCTAGTAACTTGGAAGGAATGATAATAGAGGGTTGGGACAAAGAGGTCTGAGGAAGTAGCTTACAGGTGGACTTTTGACAGTAAATACACACATGAGGACCTTTGCAACCCATGTTAATGACAACCAGAGAGCATCCAACAGTAATGAGGCATTAAACCACCTAGTAGACAAGATGGCTCAGTCAGTAGATATCTTCCAACCTTTGCTTTGACCACCCTGGTGCTTGTACAGTGGACTTATAAAGAAAGTGGCTAGGATGGCAAAGATGGAGGGTATTTGCCAAATAACATGTCCTCCCTCTCAGTAATGCTTATTGGCTTCTGCCATAATTGAATAGTCCACCTGCTAGCAAAAGAGAATAACACTGAGATCTCAGTAGAATACCTGACCACAAAACAAACCAAAACAAACCAAATACAACCAAGCAATCCTTATAGTGATTTGACATTATTGGATTTCTTTCCCCTGTAAGTGGAGCAATGCATCATTAACTGGAATCAACATATATTTCATGTATAGTCTAGCCTTTCTTTTCTTTTCATTTTTTTTTTTTTTTTTTTTTTTGGAGAGGTTTTCGCTATAGGGCGCGTGCGCTCGCCAGACAGACAGAGAGAGACATAGAGACAGAAAGCGAGAAATCACCCCCCCCCCCAGAGGGGATGGTCACGCCGCAATCCCTTCTCCTCCATTCTCCTCTCGAGGTCTTGGGCACGCATGCACATGTGCCTGGCGTGAGTTTTAAACCACTGGGTCCCAGACGTGAACCGTGGTCGAACACGTGGGAGTCCAGCGACATAGCCATTACACTAACTGCTGGTTTCCTAGTCTAGCCTTTCTTATCTACATGCTTTAACTAGCACTACTATCTGAGAACTGACAGAGTGTCAAATCTAACAACTTTGTTTCAGTCAAACACATCTTACCTTGAGACTTGGGCTTGGGAGGTGCTTGGGACCAACTGCAGCCTCAGTCTCTGGGTTTGTCTCACTAATTCTTTTTTTAAAAAGTTTTACCAAAAGCTGGAGCCAGCATAGGGTATAGCAGTTACAGCGCTACATGGCCAACTGTGGTTCAAGTCTTAGACTCAGTGACTTGAAACTCAGTGCTGGATGTGTGTGCATGTGAGCCCAAAATCCCAAGAGGAGAATGGAAGAGGAGGGAATGGATGGCATAGCCATTCCCCCTGGGGGCTGATTTCTCACTTTCTGTCTCCCTATCTTTCTCTGTCTCTCCAGCGAGTACATGTATCCTGAAGCAAAAACCCCCTCAAAAAAAAAAAAAAAAAAAAAAAAAAAAAAAAATTACCAAAACAACCAATTGAAATCCTGAAAAAGTTGGGCCAGCCCCACAGTACAGTGGTTAAGTGCTATGCCTGGGGAGCCAAATCGCATGTGACTGAACATGGTTTGAATCTTGGTCCTGGTGGCTTAAAAAACATGCTTAGTGTGTGTGCCCCAAGTCCTGATAGAATGGAGAAAAAGAGGAAAGGAGATTGTGGACTGGCCAAGTCCCATTAAGGGTACTTTTTTTTTTTTTTTTTTTGAGAGGTTTTTGCTATAGGGCGCGTGCGCTCGCCAGACAGACAGAGAGAGACATAGAGACAGAAAGCGAGAAATCACCTCCCAGGGGGGATGGTCACGCCGCAATCCCTTCTTCTCCATTCTCCTCTCGGGATCTTGGGCACGCACGCACACGCGCCCGGCGTGAGTTGTAAGCCACCGGGTCCGAGACGCGAACCGCGGTCGACTACGTGGGAGTCCAGCGACATAGCCATTACGCTAACTGCTGGTTCCCAACCATTAAGGGTACTTTCTTTGGCAAGCACACATGCCTTCTGGCAATATGAAAGGAAGAAAAGAAGGAAGAAGGAAAAGAAAGAAAGAAGGAAGGAAGGGAGGAAGGGAGGAAGGAAGGAAAAGAAAAGGAAAAAGTAAAGAAAAAGAAGAGAGCACGAAGAAAGAAAGAAAGAGAAAGAGATAAAAATGATAAATTCAGTTTAAAAAAAATTGTTTTTAAATCCTGAAAAAGTTATCTTTAGAAGACATAAACTTAATATGGCAGGGAAGTGATGAGAGATGCAAGAAATTGACAGTAGTAGACGCTAGAGGTTTCCCACCCATAATACCTCTACCAGGCAGTATACAATGGGGGTTCCTTTGAAAAGTTCTAAATGTGTGTTATGAAACTGCTGATGCATTAAAAAACACTGGGGGCCCAGCTCACGGCATGGTGGTTGAGGTGGCTAGAGCCCACATGGAGAACTGAGCAGTTAGAGTCACAGCCCTGGTACCTTGAGATAGCCGTGATAAAAGTGCAGGCATGCTCCGAATCCTCAAAGGTGGGAGAGATTGTGGCACAGCCGTTTCCTAGTGTGTGTATGTGTGTGTGTGGGGGGGGGTGAGCTTTCTCACTTTCTCTCTCTATATCTGTTTCTCTCTGTCTCTCTCCAGTGAGAGCATGTATTCCCTGGAGAAAAAATGTTTAAATGTTAAAAAAAAATACTCCCAAATAATTCAGTATCTACAAACTCTTTGAAATAGCCTCATACATGTTGACTTATAACAACTCACAGCTAAATTGCCTTTATCCAAACAGGATCTGCTTTTACCATAAACTATGTCTGTCACCCACTGGGGGAGACCTTAGCCAATGAGTGACTGGCAGCTACTTGCTCATTGACTAAGGTTTACCTCAGTGGGGGATAAATCCTCTCCTATAATCTATACCCATGCATTGGGGTCAGACAGGCTATGAAATCATAGGCAAATGATCTAAAAATTATTTAAGCTTCATTTTCCTAATCTATTTTTAAAATATTATAAAAGTAACTACCTCATGAGGTTTCTGGAGGACTGAATAAGCTAATTTAGATAAAGGGCTTAGAAGAATACCACTTAATTAATGATGGTGATGGTGTTATTATTAAAGCTAAAGTGAAAATTGGACACCTGTTTTTATCCAAAATTTCTATTCTGTACCTGTCCGCAAACCAAATGTTGAACAGTCATAGCTAAAATTCTTTAGGTTTCTAATGCTACAAGGATAAGTGTAAAAATGTGTGTATGTGGGGGGCATGTATATATTTAATATGCACTTAGATGATGCAAATATTTGTGTGTGTTAAAAGAGACCCTCTTCTGTAAATAGGCACATAGGGAGCAAATAAATGGGTCATGGAGTCAGGATCACCGGCATTATTTGCAGGTCTCAAGGCAAAACAAAAATACTGGGCCCCTTTTTCAAAATATTAAGACTTCAGGATGGTGACAGCAGAACATTGAACCAAATATGGAGCCTTTTTGAGCTGTAGATCCACTGTACTGCACAGAGTCCACACTTGTTAAGCTGGACCTCCTTGGAAGACATGCAACATTGCATATTTAAGGAGAAGACTGACTAACCACGTGGGCAGGATGTTCCTAAATTTTGCCAACCATGGGAACATTTGGCACACTTACATGATTCCTCAAAATGTTTGCAAAGTTGCAGTCTCAGATGATTACTGGCTAAGATCAATTCATCAGCAATAAGTGACTACACCACCAAGTGCTCACAAATTCAGGGAAATTTTTTTCAGAGATTGCACTCATTTTCCCTGCTTTATAAATACCTGCACATACCTGAGTAGCCACACACCTATTTGTCCTCTAATGTATGACATTGTTTTTATCTTTCCTTGGTTGGGTGATCACTTGCTGCCACCAGGTACTGCTTTATAGATAATAAAAATGCATTTACAATCTGTGGGAACAAAAGTAAAAGCAAGTATCAATGGTAGAGTGAAATCTACCTGTCTCTCAAAGTCTGAAGTTTTCTATGGGAAAAACATGCTTCTGAGTGTAAAGAGTCCACGCGCCATATCAGTGGGCACACGGGGACATGACAACTAGGTAGAGTGTTCAAAGCCAGCCATTAATAGCTTTTATGTCAAATGAAGTCTTCCAATGGAGACTTTCGTGATGACAGAATATTCTGATTAACAATGACTGAGAGACATGCAAAAAAAATCCATAGTGCTTATAAGCAAACAACGATTAATTTTGGCAGCAAACACACTCAGGAAACAGAATGTGAGAAACTCAGACTTAGTAGAGAACCATGGAATAAACCAGACAGATATACCCATTTCCTTCTTAGGAGTGTTCTTCCAGGAGAAGGTTAGGAATCTCTGCAATGTTCTTCCTGAACATTGATATTTACACTTTATATTTACAGTCATTTATATTTACACTTATGTTTATGTATATGTATATTTATATTTTGTTGGTACGACTGGGCACATCATGATGTCCATGTGTTTGCAGGATAGATGGTATAATCCCAAGTAATACTAATTGTGAAATTACTACACAACAAAATGCCTGAGTGACTGCAGAGAGAATTGATAGCACATGTGGCTTTGGTTTAACCTGGAGAAGGCTGTGTGACAAGCACAAAAATAAAATAAACTTTATCCATAGCCAAGGGAACAATTATGGTAGGCCTAGCAAGAAACCACATTAAACACCTTTCTTCTTACAGGCACCAGGAGAATTTTCATTTCTTTCCCTGTCTTCCTTTGGCCCACCTTCCTCTCTTTCTCTTAGACACATACACTCACACACACACTTTTATAATTCAATGCTTCTCATTTAAAAGACATGCATCCTTGTCTAAAATGGAATTACTTATGCTTGCTCTGGCTTTGACTTGCACCTGTGAACCAGTCCAGTGCCAATAAACCTAATCCAATGGTAATGACCCAAAGTTTCCAGGGATAGAACTCATTGTGCTGATTCTTTTCCTGTTTCCTTATAACAGAAGACCTATGTGAATTATACAGATTTGACAAAGCACACTGGCTCTTGTAGGGAAATGGAAATGGAAAATAGCTTTAAGGAATTTTTGTAGCACAAAGTCAGATTGTTTTATATGTCATCTCCTCGAGAAAAAGTGACGAGAGTAAAGACAGAGAAACTGATAGCAACACACTTGGCTGGTTTGAGAGACCTGGTAGAGTGCACAGAGAGAAAACAAGAGGCCGATATTTAATGAATACATCTCAGGCCCATGCCAGCCATTTCACAATCAGTAGGCTTTAATTTTCATGTTTTCTAGAAGAGATTGCAGCTCAGAAAGGTTAAGTAACTTGTCCAAGATTTGCAGCTAGTAAGTGGCATGTCCCTGGTTCAGTTCCAAAACTGTCTTTCTTGTAATATCATGCCGCATAAGGAGAAGTCCCACCGGGAAGGAATGCCACATACCACACACCAATGGTTCCATCAGATAATTAAGACATGACAAAAAAGTGCAAATGGACTTATTCCCTATAATCTTCCTCCACAGCAAGGCTGGGTTGTGGGCCTAGAGGGAAACATATATGATGGGACATGCTTGCTCTGTGCCATGGCTGCCAAAGGAAAGACCCCTGTGAAGAAAAGACTATTAACAATCCCAGCTCCATTAAATTTAAAGCAGCTGCTAACAGTAGGGGCCTTTACATTGCCAATTATATGAATTTTCCTATTACTATGTCATACCAAAGAGCAATTACAGCACATTCATCAAACACTGCTTCCGCCTCTGTGGTTCTGCCCATTAATGCCGCAGTGGCAGGCCTTAGAAATCCTCGAAGACAAATCTGACATGCAGGCTTTAATTGTTTCAAGGATTTGTGGTCAGAAACAACACTAGGTGAGTAGTAGGGGGTCAATTACACAATTAGATAGTGATAGGCAAAGACCAGCTGAACTCACACAACGCACCAAATATTTATATATCAGTTCACTTTGCGAAGTGTTCTGACACCTTCTATTTCACTTCAGGTTGACATCTATCCCATTAACTGGTCTGGGAAGTATTTAATTATTCTGTCTCTTTTACAGTAGAATAAATGAAGATCAGAAAGTCTCTGGTGGCAGAGACTGAACTGGAACCTGAAATGATTCCTGTGAAGTCGGATCCCCATCAAAGGAGCAGAGTAGCAGCCAATTACCAGTCTTATCTCGCCATGCCACATTCTGCAAAGAAGGAATAACCTGGTCTTATGAGAGAGCAGAAAGAGAGAGGAGAGGAAGAGAAAAGAGAGCAGGGCAGGTAAACACTGTGCTGAGCCTACTGGGATGGTCCTAGTTGAGGCACCATGAGGTCAGATTCCATATGGTGTGGTGTGTGCTATGCTATGGCCCCACAAAGATACAAAGATCAACTTCCAGAGAATGAGTATAAGAGAAAAAGGGAAAGACAATTAGGTCTCTAGTAAAATTTGATTTTAGATAAAGTCTCCTTAGTATTTAAAAAGCAGGCCTCCCATGGTCTTAACACTCAGTTTTGAAATTGCAAAAGAAACATCCTTTTACAGTAGAATAAATACAATAAATACAAGTACAAGACGATCCTTCCAGTTCTGCCCAATAAGATATTTATTGAGCATTCATGTTCCAAGTTCCTTTTCCATGCACTTGGTAGGGACTGAAATGAACAATAAAATTTTCCCACCCTTTGGGAAATATAAGTGAATAAAATATTGGCAGATGATCCAACAGAGTATCTTAAATCATAGAGGTGATCTCAGGATGCCAGGTCAACACAGAGGAGGAGGACTACCTAGAGAAGTCTGAAGGCATTGTCCCAGAGCTGTCTCACATAACAGATAAGAACTGACCAGGTGAGTAAAACTAAAAACAAAGAGGCCATTATGGTGGTGCAGCAGTATTGCAATGCTCTATGATGCTAAAGCCACATGGAAAGGTCCGAGGTTCACCTCCTGAAGTCTCCATGTACACACAGGGTATACACACATGCCCATCATCCTAGCCGGCTAAGGTTGAGGGGATGGATCATTGTGTGAAGACTCTGTTGGTGGTGCTTCTCTTTCTCAAATGTTTATTCTCTCTCTGTCAAGAAATTAACTTTATAAAAAGAATGGGAAGAACTTTCCAGAAGAAGAAATAGCATGGGATATAGAGTTTGCTCTACCTCTTGGCAAAGCACATTGCAGAAGAAGATAGAAGAACAAGCCCGTTTCACTGAACAAATGTTTCTGGCAAATCCCATATAACTCAGGCAATAGGATGCTTTGGTATGGTGGCAAGGGAACCTGGGGCAGAGCAGTTAAACTCTGTAGACAGTCACAAACCAGACTTTTCTCAGGTCCTGTACTCTTCACTGCAATTCCTTGGATTCTTCCCCAGACTCTGAAGTTGCCCTAGTTTTCTTCCACTACCTCAGGATCCCTGGGGACACCTTGACCCCTTGTCTGCTTTGGCCAATGATGCAAAGATATTAATCTTGCAATGAGGAAACTAACTTACATGGTTATCTTGTATTACTACAGAACAAACTATACCAAAACTTAGTGATATAAAACCACCATTTCATCTTGCTCATAATTTTGTGGGTTGGGATTTTAGAATGAGCTTAACTAGGTGGTTGATCTTCAATACATGTGGCATTAGCTGGAGTGACTGGGACTGAAGGATCCATTTTTGTTTTTTTGTTTGTTTGGTTTTAGGGATTTTGTTTGTTTTTGTTTTTTGTCTTTTGCCCTAGGGTGTGCACTCTCTGGAGAGAGAGCGGGAAAGTGAGAAATCACTCCTTAGGGGGCATAATCACTCCACAGTCCCTTGTCCTCCCATCTTTGCTCAGGATTTTGGGCATGCACGCACATGTGCCCAGCCTGATCTTCAAGTTGTTGGGTCCGGGACTGGAACCATGGTTGGCCATGTGGGAGTCCAGCATCCCAACTACTATACCATCTGCAGGCCTCTGGAGGATTTACTTCTGAGATGGCCTATTTATTGTGTATTGGGAGCTTGAGGATTAGTTGACACATTCACTTTTTCTGTGTCTTTCTCTCTCTTCATGACATCCTATTCTCCAGGGTTTAATCATGTGCTTCAATCTTCTCCCAGTATTACAGTCTCAAAGCCATCTATCTTCCTGTATGGCAGCTGGCTTCTGAGAGTGTAGAGAAGTCAACCCTTTTTCACAACTGGAATGATACCACTTCACCATATTACTACTCACAGCAATCACAAGTTATCCAAGATTAAAGGAGAAGACAGCTCTCCTATCAACGAAAGGAATGTCAAAGAATTTGTGGTCATCTTTAATCTGCCATAGTAACTCACCAGAAGTTCAGCCAACATTCAGTTTTGTTAAACTGCAGAGCATTTGGGGAAGGCATTCCATGGTTTCTTATTTCTCATCAGGATGAAGCAAAAACAAAACTTAAGTCTTTATTTCCTCCTCATAAGCAGAAGCCATGCTTACAACACTTAGTATAGTAATCCTGTAGAAGAAACAAGGAGGCATAGTACTAACCACAAAGGAATCTGGGTCATACCTGTACCTTCTTATCCCACTGGGGCTTGTGTAGTACATGGAATACAGATAGTGGGCTGGTACAGACCTACACAGCACTCCTGACCCACATATCTGCAAATAATTGCTAGAATGTTGCCCTTATGTTAACCTTCTCTGTCAGCTAGAATGTGTAATTTAGACTCTGAATCCTGTTTCTCTGGTAAGTTAAGAATCACTGGTAGAAAAAGATCTAATTTTCAATATGTCTTTACATGAAATTCCCTATCAGAACCATTCTGAACATGACGGATAATGTGATTAGATAAAAATCAGTATTTAAGTCTTTTAAAATGTGTTAAATATGCTGCCATCATAAGAAATGGATGGGAGTGAGACTGAAGGCCTATCTCACTCCAAAGCCCATCTTTCTTTTCAGATTTACCTATAGCACTTGGTTTCCTAACACAGTTTTTTTTATAAATAAATAAATGAAGCAAGCAAGCAAGCTCAAGAGGACGAGGGGGTTGGATAATTCATCCTCACTGAAAAAGGCAAAGAATTGCCACTGCTGCAAATCTTTTTCCGTTGCCAAAAGTGCCTTTGACGGGTGAGCTGACATGGTACCTCTAGGGAGCTGCTAGTGAACACAGGGCCTGGAAAGGCTAGGGAGGATTAAAGGAGGAGCAATCTATGCTATCAAGAGTTACCTCCAGTATCTAGCTAATGCTCAGGGGCACTTCGGGTGGCCGTAGACAAATTTTCCAAGTAGGAAATTTGTCTTCTAGAATTCAAGTTTTCCCCTCTATGCTCATTCTGGAACTTGTGCCCCCTAGTCATTGTCATTACATCATCTTGAATGGCCAAGTGCCCAGCAGTTTCATGCTCCTCTCTACCATCAGCACATCACTGTCACTTCCTCAGCTCAATAGCAAAGGGCTCCAAGGAATGACTTCAGTAAATTCCATTTGTACTTGGGTTTGGTGTTTACCAGTATAGCTCCCCCTTCAAGGAGTATTTGCATTTTCAGCTGCTTCCCTTTTCCTCTTCGCTGTCATTCCCCAAAATAAGTAATAGAGGCAGCAGCTATCTGGTCATAACTCAATCTCAAGAGATATTTTATTTAATCAAAGCAGGCTTTAATCAAAGGTGTTAAAGGGAGCAAGAAGCAATAAATAATTTCCTCTCATAGTAGCCAGTAAACAGTTTCTGAGAGCAAATAAAATTTTAGTATGTCTTTACAAGGTTACGACAATTAATTGTAAGAATTCTTCCATAATCAATCAATCATTTTTCTAGGTAAACACTTTTATCTTTTTATTTTAGAGAGGTTTTTTTTTTTTTTTCTATAGGGCACATGTACTTGCTGGAGAGATAGAGAGAGACAGAGAGACAGAATGTAAGAAATTAACCCCCCCACCAAGAGTTTTAGGTTACCAGGTCCGGGACTTGAACCATGTCCAACTACATGAGAGTCCAGTGATGTAATCATTATGCCATCTGCTGGTCCCAGGTAGAAATGTTTTTAAAAATTCAATGATACTTTACGTATTCAACTCATCTTATATAAAAGGTGAATAAGAACAAACATGGGATTGGGACTGGGAACCAAATTTTTGATCTTCTATAATTATTCTGTTCTCCCAGATTTACCTATTGCTTTAGCTCTTGGTTGTCTCTATGGTAACAAAATGAACTTTTCCAAATCTCTTCATAGATAACCAAGAACTTTCATATACATGCTTTCATATGCTTAAAGTTATTGGGGGTTAGTTAATGGATTCTGCTTTGTTTCAACCAAGATAGATCAGGCTAAGTTGCAATAAAGAGCACTTCAAAATCTTAGCCATGTTACCCAATGAAAGTTTTTTTCTCACATACATCCAAGTCCAAAGACAGGCTCTCTTCTTATAATCCCTTGGGAAGGCAAATGAGAGCAACCATCACACTTTCAAGGACTCTATGTTACTTAAAAGGAAGATGCTGATGGGAACCAGCAGTTAGCATAATGGCTATGTCGCTGGACTCCCACGTAGTTGACCGCGGTTCGCGTCCCGGACCCGGTGGCTTAAAAAACTCACGCCGGGCGTGTGTGCGTGCGTGCCCAAGATCCCGAGAGGAGAATGAAGGAGAAGGAATTGCAGCGTGACCATCCCCCCTGGGGGGTGATTTCTCGCTTTCTGTCTCTATGTCTCTCTCTGTCTGTCTGGTGAGCGCACGCGCCCTATAGTGAAAACCTCTCAAAAAAATAAATAAATAAAAAAGGAAGATGCTGACTAAACACCAGCTCTTAAAGCTCTTAAACAAGTCTCTCCCACTTATATTTTATTTGTCAAAGCAAGTTTCATGGCTATGCCAAATCTGTAAGGCATAGGGAAGCACTACCCCACCATGTGTCTAGAAGAAAGAGAGATGAAATATTTGCAAACTATCAAATTTACCACTCCATACACAAAACAGAAGTGAACATAAATGGAAGCTATCTAAGTAATAA
Source organism: Tupaia tana (assembly GCA_026018925.1). Taxonomy (NCBI): domain Eukaryota; kingdom Metazoa; phylum Chordata; class Mammalia; order Scandentia; family Tupaiidae; genus Tupaia; species Tupaia tana. Next base: position 19,592,487 of record JAKSZU010000013.1, on the reverse strand, counting down.
CTAATTTAGCAACTCCGTGTAAGGAATGGGCCAACCATGCACAAAACCAGAAATGTAGAGCCTTTATTGGAAATGCTCCTGGGTGCGGTTCACTGGTCTGATAGAGAGAAAGAGAGGGGCCAGAGAAATCTGGCCCTAGGGAGGAGTTTAGTGATTTTTATAGGGGTATAGAGAGGGGAGTGTTTATAGGTAGAAACAGTCCATGTATGATAATGGCTTAGGGGGAAAGCAGACTACTGAGCCACGTAGGGTCTGGAGCCATGTGCAGAGTAGGATGCCGTGTGCTACATCAGGGTTAGATCTGAGTGCAGCGCAGGTCTGATGACAGACTAGATCTGGGTTACATCAGCCTACGGGGGTGTGGTGTCCAACCCCTCACATCCAAGCTGCGCAGGCCTCTGGCCTAACACTCAGTTATAATTCATTTATAATTCATTTTGTAGTTTGTTAGTAGACACCAACAAAAATAAGAAAAAAAATCTAAGAATAAACACAGTTTACAAGAAGAATGAAAAATGCTTTTCAAATAATCCTCAAATTAATCAAAAGAATAATTAATGATTATACATATGCATGAATATTTCACTGATTCCTGGTTCCTAGATTAAAACAGTACCAAAATTAAACGAACAACCAAAAATACTAAGCTATTATTTCAGGCTTCTAAAATATCACAAAAGTTATTCTAATTGATCAACTGGATAAGGAAGACAATAGAGGAAATTATTATGAAAATTTGGTTAAAATGTCACTGTATAACAGATTGTTTATTCTAGGTTATATAAATTTATATTGTTTAACATGCGACAATTTACACAAAAATTCCTCAAATATTGTTTATTACCTAAAACCCATGTAACAACCCAGCAAAGCAGGTCATTCTTATCTCTATTTCATAGATAAAGAAACTAACCCTCTGTGGTTTCATATGATTTGCCTGATGTCACTCACATAAGAGCTAAATTTTAACTCATTCCTATCTACACACACATGCACTGCACAGTGAGTAGAAATGTAAAAATAAGATCACCGGTATTAATTCTGAAAATTAGATCTGTTTTGTTTTAAACTGTGTCCCATGGAAGAACATAAATTGTTGGAATTAATTAGAAAAGAAAATATATTTGGGACTCACTGGGTTAATAAAAACCAAATAGCTTTTTAAAAAATCTTAAATGTTATGGGGTACATGAACTCATCAGAGAGACAGTAAGGGAAAGTAAGAAATCCTCCCTCCAAAGGGGATAGCCATGCTGCAATCCCTTCTGCTCCATTCTCACCAAGGCATTTTGGAAATGAATACAATGCTGTATTTTCAAGCCACTGGGTCTAGGACTAGAACTATTCACTTGGCCACGTGGTATCCAACTGCCTTAACCTCTATGCCACCAGCTAACCCAAAAACAATTTTGGCATAACCTTTAATGTGCTATGAGGCATTATGAATTTTTATTGACCTGCTAGGCAGAATAAAGACCCCTCAAAGATGCCTATGTTCTGGCCCTAACACCTGTGACCATGTTACCTTACATGGCAACCTGGGCTTCAAAGGTGTTATTAAATTAAGGATCTTGAGGTGTAGGAGTTATCAAGTTACCCTGGATTATCCAGGTAGGCTTTCTGCAATCACAAAAGTTCTTCTTGTAAGGGAGAGACAGATATGTTCGGGTCAGTGGAGATGTGAGGGTAAGACCATAGAAGTAGAGATCAGAGTGCTTCCCAAGCTACAAGCTAAGGAATGTGGGCATTCTAGAGGCAGCAAATACATTCCACTCTAGGTCCTCTGCAGGGAGCACACCCCTGCTGACAGCTTGGTTTTAGCACAGTGAGATCCAGTTTGAATTTCTGACATCTGGAACTGTAAGAGAATACATTCATGTTGTTCTATACCACCGAATTTGTGGTATTTTGTTACAGTGGCATAGGAAACTAATGCAGAGGGACAGCGGATCCTTGTTCTTTTTTGCTGTTGAACATTTTCATCTTCTAAAACATCTACTTCAAGGAGTGCAGTTTGAGAAATGTAGCTATAATCCAATCTCTAAGATTTTTCTGAGATACGGATATTTGCACGTCACTGGTATGAAGAACAGAGCACTTTCTCGGAGTGAAAATTTTAAAAGTTCAAAGTAAACAGAGAACAGAGTAGAACGGGACCACTGGAGCTTGGTGAAATGTCTCATTTCATCATCTTTCAATCTCAGTCACAAAGGTTTCATCTCCTAAACATGAAATGTTCCTAGCTAGCTCAGCCTCCTGGAGTAGAAAGGAGCACTCCTTCCTCTCCCCAGGTCTCTCTCTTCAACAGACACTTTTCTTGATGCTGCAGGCGAAAACAATTTCAAGCAGGTGACTGCAGAGCTCTTCTCTCTATTGCCCTTTGCCTCCGGCACAGGACTGGATCCTGCTAGACACTAGAACTCTTTTAAGAGGACAGTCACCCATTTCCCCCCTGGCAAAACCAAAACAGACTTTTCAATCAGTTCTCAGAAATGCTGATGAGTATCAGAGGCCTGGAGGCTGCTTCTGAAGGAGATCACCCAAGCAAGCAGCTGTTTTTCTTTTTTTTTTTCTCTCTTGGCCTATGTCTCACTTGGAGCAGTTGGCACTGGAAACCAGAGAAGAGGAGGACTAGCCCCTCCAGACTCCACTCCTACCTCTGCTCATCCGAGATTAGAGGAGAGGTGGTGAAAATCCATCCTGTTGATGCAATAGGCTGAATGCTGGTTGGTTTAAAAACAAGAGAACCACAAAATTGCAAACCTTCCAGAGTGCAGCATTTCAGGATTATAAAGAAGTATAAATCATCACTAACAGAGTAGAAAACTGGGCCCCCAGCCTTCATAGGTTTCTACAAATCATTTTTACCTCTTACCCAGGAGGATAGCTCATGATGCATTAGGTTTGGAGAAAGGAGAGAAAAAAAGTCCTGGTGAGCGCAGCTCTGGTTATGTCACTATCATTGAGGAGGCCAGCATGATTGAGCTGTTTTGCCAGGACAGTAGCTTCAATCCCCTGAAGGCAATTGCAATACTCCAGTAAATAGAAAACGAAGGCCTGCATAATAACCTAGAATGGCTGCTGATGTGAGTTCCAAAGACATTAAATATGCTTTATTCCAACCTGTCAGAGGGCTGTTGTTTATTCCATTTTCACAGCCTGCCCTCCTTCCGTCTGATCAACATTTGTTCATTGGGATTATGGCCAATATCCTATGGACTGGAAAACAAGTGACTCTGAAACGAGCAAGCTGCTGGCAGACGGTTACATTTTTCTTTATCCAGTTGGAGGGCCCAATTGATGTACAGATGTCTTCCAAATGAGCTCTACTTTCTTATACAGAAAGTAGGCTATGACCATAGGCTATGCGTTATTATTTAATATTTTCATTTGTCAATTCACATTCAATGACTGAAAGCATTAACCTTGCTACGAGGAAGCTAATGGGTTGAAATGTAAGAAATACTTAGTAGAAACATCACTCATCACCACTCTTTCTTTCTTCCTTTCTTTCTTTTCTTTTTTTTTAAATTTGCTATAAGGAGTATGCACTCACCAGAGAGACAGAGAGAGAGAGAGAGAGACTGGAAAAGAGAGAAAGCAACTTCCCTCAACCCTAGGGGAGGATGGCCATGCTGCCATCTCTTCTCCTCCATTCTTCTCTTGCGATTTTGGGCACACACGAATGCACATGTAACCAGCTTATTTTTCAAGCCAACAGGTCCAGGACTTAAACAACTTAATCAGCCATGCGGGAATGCTCTCATCTTTACCACCATGCCCCCAGCTGGCCTATACCACCATTCTTTTTATGATTCATTTATCGAGTATTTGAGAGTTTTCTATGTATAAGGATATAGAGATGACATAGAGTTCATCAAGGAACTCATGTGTTTTATATGAGTAAATATATATGTGAATATATGGAATAAAGTTAGGATACATTCTGTCTAGGGGGTAATATTGCTAGACAGACTTGAATTGAGTCTTGAGAAAATATGATAAGTTAGAATTCAGAGTTAATGACTTTCCATACTTGGCAGAGGCATAGAAGAAACATGAAGACCTACCTGGGGAAGTCCAAGTGATGTTAAATGCTGAACTGTGGGACAAGACAGAGAGTTTCAGAAAGAAACTAAAGAGATGGGGAAAAGCTATATTAGGAAGGGCCTTGTGTGCCATAAAGGAGCATCAGCTTCATGCCATATCAGAGAGAATTAACAAGTTTATTCAGTCCTACTTGCGATAACAGCCTGAGCTTAAACTGAAATAAACTGTGTTGTCTTTGTTTACAGATTTTCCATTTGTTATATTATTCAGGTCCAGGTATTTAAACTCCAGGTATTTTAACCAAAAGGAATGAGTTTTCAAACAAAGATCACTTAATACAGGGCATTGTTTACATAGGATATGGGAAAGTTAAGAAACCAAATTAAAGCAGCAAGGCCACCCAGAAATTAATAACAGAAGGAAACCATTATGGTAGAACTAGGACTATAGCAGGAATGTCTCCTTACAGGGTGAAAAAATAGAGCAATGTGCTCCCTGGCAAGAGCCGAAATCAAGAGGAGATGGACCTTCTTCAAAAATGCCACCATATGGAGTAAAGGAGGAAGAAATATACTAGTTTGTTCCTTGTTCTTTCGTTTTCCCATGAGGCTTCCCACTGGTTAAGCATACTCAGAACTTAGTAGTAGGCAAGGGAACATGGGAAGTGGACTAACTATGACAAGACCAGAGCTGAATAAGTAAAGAATGAATATGAGAGAAAACATGAGCTGACCTACACAGTCCACCTCGTTTTTGCTACTCAGCATTCAGGACACTCTATTGACTATATTTACCTCCTGAACTATAGCAAGTTCATCTCCCAGCTCAAATATTACCCACAGAATCCACAGACTAACTAGCTTGCATAAAATGAGCATGTTCTTATCCTCTTCCCAAACAGGAAGAGGTAAAGGCCCATTGATCATCATGTTCACGTGGACATCAAGAATCTCCACATGTGTGATCACCCCTTCAGGTTAGAACTAGTCCGGGGACCCATGAACTAACTTTAAAAGTAATCACTATCAACATTTTTTAAACAAAATAGTATAATTGAGAAAACAAGGGCAATATATGTACAACAGGACAAAATATGTACAATAAATATGCACTGCTTCTTTAAGGCACAGTAGATACCTGTTTATTTTTCTTTAATTGTTGCTATAGGACACACGTGCTCACCAGAGAGAGACAAAAAGAAAGAGAGAGTGAGAGAGCAAGTGAGAAAGCAGGTCCCAGGGGAATGCCCACATTGCAATCCCTTTCCCTCCTTTCTCCTCTTGAGATTCTGGGCATCCACACACACGTACCTGGAGTATTTTTCAAACTTAGAGTCTAGGACTCAAACCACACAGTTGGCCATGTTGGGTCCAGCTGCCTTAACCACCACACCACCCACTGGCCCCACTGTAGATATCTTTCAAACCGTTTTATTTAAGGGCATTTGGCATACAGCTAAGTGCATATAAAGTACACAATTTAATTTGATTTGACATATGGGCAGACTAATGAAACCATCATCTTGCAAAATTATCTGAGAACCCTTGGTTATTCCATTATTCAGGAAGCCAGACAAAACATGGATCACTGTATCAATAATCCACTCCTTTATATCTTTGAGTAGTATTTCATTACATACCTATACTGTTGTTATCTATTCATTCTTTTGAAGGACATTTAGGTGGTTTGCAGTTTGAGTCTATAAAAGAAGTTGCTGTTACTCTTCATTACATGTCTTTCTGTGTGAATATGAGGGTACTTCAGAAAGTTTGTGGAAATGGGATAAAAGTAAGAATTTATTTTGGTGTCAAAAAATGAAATCCATGCATAAATTTTCCATAATCTACATTTCTCATGAACTTTTTGAAGATCCCACATCTATTCCTTTTTCTCTTGGATAAATAACTAGAAGTGAAATGGTTCTATCATGTGGTAGGAATATGTTTAACTATTTAAGAAATTGCTAGATTCTTTTTTCAAAGTTCTTCTACCATAGTTGATACTGATTACTTCCTTCCTCAAACATAACACAACTCTTACTCTAAGCCATCAGTTTGATCAGAATTCTTTAACTGCTAGGGCATTTCAAATGTTTATTCCTATAATGTCTGCAAATTTAGTTTTATGCTATTATTGCATTAATGTTGTTTTCCATTGACAGTATCAGATATGAAATTAAGAGACACTTTAAAAATCCACTAATATCCAGATCTGAAATTCATGATCTGAGTTTATATCTACTCCCATTGTATAGAAAAAAAAAAAAAAAAAAAAAAAAAAAACAATTTACCCTTAATCAGAATTAAGAATAATCAGAATTCATCACTCAGCCAGGACCAATTACTCTTCTCTGCCTTTTGTTAAAATGGCATAAGGTGCACAAAATAGCTCCAATTCCATGGAACAAGAATTGTGTGCCCTGGTGGAAATAATCCTCCTTAGAGAACTAAGATCTTTAAATGAGAGCAGGGATAAGAAACAAAAATTCTGCAAATGCCACTATTAGGTTTTATAACGAATGGGCTCACTTCTGGCTATACTTTGGTACCACGATTTGCAAGTTCTAGCCATATGTTGGAAAAAAGTGACATATATTGATTACTAGTTCAAAGTAAATGCTACATACTGTAGGAGAACAACCTAGTCTTACAGAATGCTCTCTCCTAGCTAGGGCTGACACAGTCTTTGGTTGCTGATCCACCGGTCTATCTATTGTTTCTGAAAGAGAATGAATGAGACGAATGAATTCCACAGGCATTTCATTTGATGTGAAAGAAATTCCTCAGCAAACAAAATGTGTGAGGTAATATCATAATGAGTAAGACCCATGGATAATGATTCATGCAAAATATTTTAGGCATGTAAAACAATCATAAACCAAACAGAATACAAGAAGACTTCAGAAACTTCACGGAAAAAATGGAATTAAACTACAAGCTTATTTTGGTACCAAAAAAGAAAAAATTTGCAATCCATGACTTTTTTTTTCATAATATGTGTTTTCTATAAACTTTTTGAAGATCTCTTTTACATTCCAGCAGGTACAAATTGCTTGCTCCTAACCCATCATGGAGAAGGGTTCATTGTCCCGACCCGGTTCGGGCACCATGTGTCCCAACCCGGGTGGACAATCGAACAGGTTTCCTGAGGGAAGGAGTGAGAGCCGGGACAAGCGGCACAGTGTCACAGCACGGAGATGACACAGTGTCTTCAGTGTCATCTGTTTATTGTGGGTAGCACGGTACAGCACGGAGACGATGCAGTGTTACAACTCTTCAGGGTCACGTCGTCTGTTGTGAGTAGCACAGAGATGACGCGGTGTCACAACTCTTCAGGGTCGTCCGGAGATGATGTAGTGTTACAACTCTTCAGGGCCTTCAGGGTCGTCTGGAGACTGTGCGGTGTTTCAGCTCTTCAGGCTCTCCAGGGTCATCGTCTTCCTGGTCTTCTGTGTCGTCTTCGTTGTCTTCCTGGTCGTCTGGCTATTGTGGGCCAGCCATCGTGGTTATATACACGCTGGTGGGCCATGATTGGTTGAATGAAGGATCGTAAAAGGTGGGTTATGATTGGTTGTAAACGGTGGGCCGTGACTGGTTGTAAACGGTGGGTTATGATTGGTTGCTTTTGGACCAATCATGAGGTGCCAGATATGCAAATCTGAGGGATTCTAGTGGCCAATCAGAGCAAGGTTTTGAAGGTCAGGTTTTTTTGAAGGAATCAATCATGGCAATTGTTTGCTCTCTGAGAAACCTCGGCAGACTCGCTGGTGTGCAGCCTCCCACAGTTCATATATTACCAAACTGCTATCAGGCATCTGGCTTGATCTCTGGTGGTAGAATAGTACCACAATAGGGCTCAGGGTTAGTTTTTACTGTTGACAGATTAATTGTTCAGGACTAGGTAGCCGTATCAGCCTTAACAAGAGGAACTCCATGTTACACTATGAAAAGTTTCCTTCCCTGCCATTAGGGGCCATTTTGTTGAGCAAACATCAGAGTGGCTAAGAGAAGAGGCTGACATCCACAAAATGTTTATCTTATCTACCTAGTTATTCACAGGTACTTCTGAATGGATATCCTTTGAAGAAAACTGACATCAAATAGCAATATGTTCACAATATTACACAGGATCTAGCTACATACTTTTTCTGAAACCTCACCATCACAGATCTTCCAGTCAAGTTTGCTCTGAGTTCTGGAGCAACAAGCCAAATGATTAGTCACTGCCCATTTGATATGACCTCAGGTCACACAAACTTTTATGCAAAAGAGATAACAAAATGGACTGTCTTAAGTTTATTTCATTGATAGGATTTTCCTCAACAATTCTCTTTAAGGAATTGGGTCTTTTTGGTTTTGTTTTTAAGTGTTTTTTGTTTGTTTGTTTGTTTTGTTTTGTTTTGTTTTGTTTTTGCTATAGAGCACATGTGCTGGTCAGAGAGGAGAGAAAGAGAGAGACAGTGAGAGAGAAAGTGAGAATTTACTTCCCCCCAAGAGGGGATAGCTTCGCTGCAATCCCTTCTCTTCCATTCTTCTCCTGGAATTTTAGGCACACAACACCCATGTACCCAGAGTGATTTTCAAGCTTCCGGGCCCAGGACTGGAATCACAATCAGCCACGCGTGAGTGTAGAGCCTTAAGCACTACACCACCTGCTGAACCAGGAATTAGTGGTTTTGTTTTTGTTTTTGTTTTTTTAAAGATGGTAGCAATTTTGTTTTTGTCTGTTTTCAGCAAATTGTATAGCCCACCTATAAAATAGCCTCTGAGTAACCTACTCATGTACTTTATACATGCCTTCCAAACCTTGTCAAGCCCAATCTCACATGAGGGTATACAAAAGTTCATGGAAAAATGGGATTAAAAGATAAAAATAAAAATATATTCTTGGGATCAGCAGTTAGCGTAATGGCTATGTCGCTGGATTCCCACGTAGTCGCATGGTTCGAGTCCCGGACCCAGTGACTTAAAACTCACGCAGGATGTGTGTGCGTGCGTGCCCAAGATCCCAGGAGGAGAATGGAGGAGAAGGGATTGCGGCATGGCCATCCCCCCTGGGGGGTGATTTCTCGCTTTCTATCTCTATGTCTCTCTCTGTCTGTCTGGCGAGCGCACGTGCCCTATAGCAAAAACCTCTCCAAAAAAATAAATAAATATATTCTTTATTTCTCAACACAAACTCCATCAAGTTAAAGATGCTTTTGTAATTAGTGACACAAGCCATTTAGTTTAACCCAAAGAACTGAGGATCCTGGAATTTAACTATGCCACTGCAGTTCTTTTTACATTACTAAAGAAAAATGGATGTCTTTTAAAGTATTTTTTTAAGATTAGGAAACAAAAAGAAATCAGGAGTCAAATCAGGCCTCTATGGTGGATGCCTAATAATTTCTCATCAAAACTCTCACAAAATTGCCCATGTTTGAGGAGAGGAAGGAGAAAGAGTATCATGGTGGTGGAGGATTTTCTGCTGAAGCTTTCCTCAAGCATTTCTCTGCTAAAGCTTATGATAATTTTCTCAAAACAATCTCTTAATAAGCAGAAGTTACTGTTCTTTGGCCTGCTAGAAAGCTAACAAGCAAATTGCCTCAAGCATCTCCAAAACTTTTGCTATGACCTTGCAACAGCAAGCAAGGTCAACAGACTGGTGCCCTTCTGCTTTGACTGGACCCCTTCTACCCTTCGTGGCCATAGCTTGATTGTGTGTCATGTTCAGGATCATACTGATAACATCACGGGTCCTTTCCTCCTATAAGTTTTTGAAGAAGTGCTTCATTATCTTGATTCCACTTATTATTTCTGTTGACAGAGCAGCTTTTGTCTGCAGCAGATCCAGGCACAACAATTCTGGCACACATAGAGCAGAACGCTTACTCAAGTTCAATTTTTCAGTCAGAATTGTGTACGCTGAACCAATGGAGATGTCCACGGTGTTGGCTATGGTGTCATCATTTATCATTGGTTATATTCAATTAGGGATTGGGGGGCAATATTTTTCTCATAAATTAATATGAATGGTTTGTCACTGTGGATGTCATCTTCAACATCATTTTGTCCCTTCTTTTTTTTTATTTATTTATTTATTTATTTATTTATTTGCATTCATTCTCTGAACATCATTACAGCATACAAAATGAGATTTTCCATCCAAATTACACTATATATTGTCTCAATCAAGCACATCAACAAGCATGTTATTGTCAGCAAATGATCTTCCATTTCTTGTCTTCTGTATGTTTTGCTTTTTTCCCCCCATCCTAGATTCTCTCTTACCCTCTGCCATCTCCCACTCTCCTCCCACAGTCTCTGGTATCTATGTTTGCTTTCTATACTGTTTTCTCCTCACATTTTATTGATAATAAAAATTTTGTCCCTTCTTAAAATGAGTTATCTAAAGCCAGACAGTAATAGTTAAATCCCATGTGGTCAATTGCATGGTTGAGTCCTGGACCCGGCTTGAGAAATATGCCAGACACATGTGCTTGCGTGCACAAAATCCCAAAAGGAGAAATGGAGAAAGGCTTACTGTGTGATCATACCTCTATAGTGGGTGCTTTCTCAATTTCTCTCTCTCTCTCTCTCTCTCTCTCTCTCTCTCGTGAGTGTACATGCTCTCTAACAACAATGACAAGAAAAACATGCCAGGTCTATGTGTACACATGTTCAATATCCAGATGGGATGGCAAAATGAAAGACTACGGTTTGGCCATGCTCCATTAGTGAGTGTTTTCTCTCTCAATCTTTTATTCTTTCTCTCTCTCATGAGCACATGTGCCTTGTGGTAATATTTTTTTTTCTTTTTAAAAAGGTTCAGCCAGTGGTATAGTGGTTAAGGTGGCTAGATCCCACATGGCTAAGGCAGCTGCAATAGATCCAAATGGCCCACTAAGCAGTTAGAGTCCCAGACCCAGCAGCTTGAGAAACATACTGGGCATATGTGTGTGCATGTCTCAAATCCTGAGAGGATGGAGATGGAGGAGAAAGGATTGCAGCATGACCATTCCCCATGAGGGTGCTTTCTTACATTCCCACTCTGTCTCCTTGTCTCTCTCCAGCAGACATGCAGGCCCTTTGGTAAATTTTAAAAATAAATAATTAAAAATATAAAAGATACCACAGCTTTAACCTGAGGCAAACAGTCAAGTTTCAACAGAAATGTGATAGCAACCATAACCTGCATTCTATAAATCTTAGATGGCAGCACTATTATCCCTACAGGTATTGCTTTTGATTTACTACTTCAGTTCTAAGATGTACTTCCAGGGGCTTAGACTGGGCTCTTAATAACATAATAGCTGCTGCTCCATGAGTTAAGGAGCCAAGGTTGAGTCAGCCAGTTTTCAAGTATGTCCACTCTAACTCTGTATTTAGAAACGGGAAATAACCAGAGGTTGGGTACGCTGAGATGAACTGGGGCCAAAACTCCCTTTATCACTCAACTTCATAAACTCCTACTGTGATCACTGGACCAGAGTTACTTTCTGGGAAACCAGTTATTAAAATCAATTAAGAATCCATGTCTAGGACCAGCCCTCATTTAATGGTTAAAGGAACTAGATCCCACATAGCTGACCATAATTACAGTCCTGGCCTTGGTGACTTGAAAACCACACCAGGTACATGTACATATTTGCCCTAAATCCCAACAGGAAGGGAAAATGGAGAAGGGATTGCAGCACAATTGTACCCCATTGGGAGTTGCTTTCTACCTTTTCTTCTCTCTCTCTGACAAATGCTCATGACCTCTGCACGTGCTAAAGAGAGACAAAGAGAAGAAAAGTGAAAAAGCACATTCCTGGGGATGGCCACGCCACAATCCCTTATCCTCCATTTTCCACTCAAGATTTTGGGCATGCTTACCCATGCACCTGGCATGTCTATCAAGCCACAGGGTCTAGGACTCAAACCGTGTAGTTGGAAATATGGGATACAGCTGCCCACCCCAGTGACCATACCATTGGCTGGCCCATCATGTGATGATTTAAGTCACTGTGATTTCACCTGATGAGCTAGAGTAATTATAGTATATCATTTTCTACCTGAAAGTTCCTCATTGTGTTGAAGCTAAAAGAAGTAATCTAAGCCTAGAATCACTTTTTTTATTATCATGATTTATTATTTACATTTAATCATTTTACATCTTTATAGTGAACAATATGTTTTTTAAGGTATGCATATAGTACATGACAATCAAATCAAGGATATTACCATATACATTATTTTCAACAGAGTACTTTACAATCTTGTATCTGTTAAGAGTTTTTTTAAAGGATGTGTTCTCTAAGACTAATCCTGACACAAAGAAATGTATATCAGTCAAGGTCTAACCAGGAAAATATAAATCAATTTAAATATTACAAATAAAAAAATTAATATAGGAAAACAGTTACCCAAATGTTTGTAGAACAAAATAACTGTGAGACCATGAAGCAACTCACAAATTAGAAACAACAGGAAAACCAGTGTCACCCCATGAGGCAAGAGAAAGAAGAGGATAATTTTACTGAAGCCCCAGAGTCAGGGACATGTAGTAGGGTAAGAACCATAGTAGAAGCTGCCTGTGGGACCAGAAATCACTGAATGAGAGATTAACTGCCAGAAGCTGGAGTTAGGAAGGAGATATAGTTGCTGCCAGAGATGCTGCCTAAGTCAATATGAGGAAGGAGAGAGATGCCTTGAGTACACTTCTTAGAGGGTTGCTCTCTGTGTGGTGCATGTGTTTCTAGTTCAATACAAAGTGGAACATTTGATGTCACATAAGAAGCTTCATAATGTACAGGATCTTAGAAAAGGAAGTTTAGATTTGGGTCACTGTCTATAAAAGTTAACTAATTACACCAGGCAATAAATGAAGACTTTTCTTGTAAGTCTTCTAATACCACCACTACTAAAATAATTGATAATGACTCCACTCAGATTAGTATAAATGTGTAAGGAGAGCATAAAGCACACTTAAAAACATATGATACCACACATTTATCCCAATACTAACGTTATAAAACTTTTTTTTTTTTTTGGGGGGGGGGAGGTTTTTGCTACAGGGCACGTACACTCACCAGAAAGACAGAGAGAGACAGAAAGCAAGAAATCACCTTCTGGGGGGATGACCACACTGTAATCCCTTCTCCTCCATTCTCCTCTCAGGGTCTTAGGCATGCATGCACACGCACCCAGCGTGAGTTTAAGCCATCTGGTTTGGGACTCGAACTGAGTTCAACTACATGGGAGTCCAGCAACATAGCCATTACGCCAACTGCTGGTCGCCTAACATTATAAAATTTTAGCTTTAGTTCCACAGATTTGCCTCTCTGGGACTCAGTTTACTCTTCTCTAAAACAGATTAGAATCATATGCAAGCGTCTAGCAGGTGGTGTAGTGGCTAAAGGCACTGACTCCCACATGACCGACAATGGTTTGAGTCCCAGACCTGGTGGCTTGCTTTCTCACTTTCCCTTTCTCTTTCTGTCTCCCTCTGATCAAATCAGAAAATAATAATAATAATAAATAAAATTAAATAAAATGATTCTTTTAAAAAGAGAATCATATGTAAATCTTTTTCATGTGTTTAATCAACAAATATGTTTTTCTAGATATCTTGCTAACTTATTTTATCTAAGCAGAAAGTTTGCAATGGCTTAGCTGGTATGTTTCATGAAGTGAAGTGCTGTGGTTGTTCATCAAACAATAAGACAAACATATAATAAATTGGAACTGTTCTAAGTGTTATAAAGGAGTAACACATGACTTTCTTTTTTTTTTTTTTTTTTTGGAGAGGTTTTTGCAATAGGATGAGTGCACTCGCCAGGCAGACAGAGAGAGACAGAGAGACAGAAAGCGAGAAATCACCCCCCGGAGGGATGGCCACACCGCAATCCTTTCTCCTCCATTCTCCTCTCGGGATCTTGGGCATGAAAGCACACGCTCCCGGCGTGAGTTTTAAGCCACTGGGTCTGGTATACAAATCGCGGTCGACTACATGGGAGTCCAGCGACATAGCCATTACACTAACTGCTGGTCCCAACACATGCTTTTCTGAGGGGAATATGGTCTAGTTAATGGATCCAAAGGAGGATATCATGAAGAGATGATCCTTGATATGTAAGAAGCTCCATAAGGAAAGTCATGAGAGAGCAGTGTCCAAACATGCACAAAAGCCCATAGCTGGAGGAACATGAGATGTATATGATGCTGAAAGCACAGCATTCCTGGAATCATTTCAAAAGGATGGAAATAAGCTGCATCCTGACACTGAAGGAGCAGTGAGGGGTGGCATGCATATGTCCACTGAACATGTGAAGTGATTGTTTTTATCCTTAGAGTAGTAAAAAGTCACCAAAGGCTTTTAATCTGAAAAATAACATGTTCAGATTATGAAAGACCTTTCTATCCATGTTATGTAAAGTGCCTTGAAAGGGAAACAGTTACTAAGGTAGCTTAGACTAGGTTGAAGATGATGAGAAGTAGGTATTCTTGAGTGACTTAAAAAAAATCACAAGGGGGAACCAGCAGTTAGCGTAATGGCTATGTTGCTGGACTCCCACATAGTCAACTGCAGTTCGCGTCCTGGACCCGGTGGCTTAAAACTCATGCCGGGCGCATGTGCGTGCATGCCCAAGATCCCGAGAGGAGAATGGAGGAGAAGGGATTGCGGCGTGGCCATCCCCCCTGGGGGGGGGGGTGTGATTTCTCGCTTTCTATCTCTCTGTCTCTCTCTGTCTGTCTGGCGAGCGCACGTGCCCTATAGCGAAAACCTCTCCCTCCCCCAAAAAAAAAAAAAAAAAATCACAAGGTTTAGTAGTGCCAAACGGATTTTAGGCAGCAAATTAGAGGGATTTTTCGATGATTCCTAGATCCTGGCTTGCATAAATGGGTGGCTATTGGAACATTCGCTAATGGAATTACTGATGGCAGTCACTTGTGAAAGATCAAGGTGAAGGGATAGAACACAGAATGATTGTAACTGTATTTCTATCTTCTTAAGAAAAAGTTCCAACTAGACATAGAGAAATTCAGGTGTGACACAAAGAAATCGTCTGGGCTAGGAAAAGGTATTTGGAATTCATCAGCCATCTTTATGGTCATTGAGGGGCCAGCAGGTGACATAGTGCTTAAGGTTCAAACCCTGGACCTGGTGGGTTGAAACTCATGCCAGGCATGTGTGCATGCATGTCCCAAATCTCAAGGAGAGTGGAGGAGAAGGGACTATGGCATGGCCATGGCCATCCATCCTCAGGGATGATTTCTCACTTTCCCTCCATCTGTCTGTCTCCCTCTGTCGCATGCACAAACACTATGGCAAAAACCTAAAAAAAAAAAAGAATGGTAAGTGAAGGTCTGAGCAAGAATTATATTTCCTAGAAAGGGTACATAGAGAAGGGAGAGAAAATCATCAAAAATGGAACTGTAACTCCATCAGCCAATTATTAAAACACGGAAAACTGAACCTAAAATGGAAATAGAGAAGAATGAACAAATGGAAAACCTGTCAAAAAAGTGTTGGGTCAGAGAATTCAAGAAAACACTGTTTGAGGAGAAGAATGGGTCCAAAGTTTCTGAAAGGTCGAGAAGAAAAAATGTGAAGGAATCCGTTCAACTGAATGAAATGGACATTATTAGTGATATTAATGAGAATAATTTTGGTGGAGTCAGAGAATCAAATGTCAAACTGAGGTGAACTAAGAAGCAACCTGAAGAAATTTGACTGTGAAAAGGATGGAAGGAGAATATGGTATCTGATGAGTAAAGATGGTTCTTTTTGTTTTTGTCAAAAAATAAAAATAAAAGAGGCAAGCATGCTTAAAAGTTGAAGGGGCCAGCAGATTGCTGAACTCCCATGTAGTCAACTACAGTTCAAGTTCCAAATCCAGTACTTTAAAACTCAGGCAGTGCGTGTGTGCATATGTGCCCAAAATACAAAGAGGAGAATGGAAGAGAAGGCACTGTAGTGTGGCCATCACCCCGGGGGGTGATTTCTCACTTCTGTCTCTCTTTTTCTCTATGTCTCTTTGGCTAGCACACATGCCCTATAGCAAAACAACTTTCTCTAAAAAAAAGAAAAAAAAAAAAAGAAAGAAAGAAAAAAGTTGATGGAGGTCTATTTCTATAGCTTAGGGGTTAAGGGAACTGGATCCCACATGGTCAACCCTGGTCTGAATCCTGACCCTGGCAGCTTAAAAAACATGCCAGGTATATGTGTGTGTCTTCCCCAAATTCTGACAGAACAGGGAGGGGGTTGTGATATGACCATGCCCCACTAGGGGTGCTTTTCTCTCTCTCCCTGATTGTCTCTCTCTGGCATGTGCATGTGCTCTCTGGCAACTGAAATAAAGTTAACAAAAATGTTATTTGATAATGTTAGAGTAAAAATATTAGAAGACTAGTTGATGGGATGCATGTTAGCCTGTTGGTGCTGCTATAACAGAATAACAGACTAGATAATTTATAAAGAACAGAAATTTATTTCTACAGTTCTAGAGGCTGAGAG
This sequence comes from Tupaia tana, assembly GCA_026018925.1. Taxonomy (NCBI): domain Eukaryota; kingdom Metazoa; phylum Chordata; class Mammalia; order Scandentia; family Tupaiidae; genus Tupaia; species Tupaia tana. The sequence continues at coordinate 19,575,954 of JAKSZU010000013.1, read as the reverse complement.
GTCTCAGCTCAAGTGACTGGCATCTAATAAGGGCCTTTCTGCTGCAGCCTCACACAGCAGAAGGTGGACAAGGAAGAGAGACAAATCCACTTCATCAGTAAGTTCTTTTTATAGCATCATGAATCCATTCCAGAAGACAGAGCCCTCATGACCTACACACCTCCCCAAAACTCCATCTCCCATTACTGTCGCATTGGCAACTATGTTTCCAACCCAGGAATTTTGGGAGACATATTCAGGCCATAGCAGGGAGAATCCAATTAAGAGAGAAAGGTTTACTACACAAGAGAAAGAAGAAACCAGCAAAAGGATGAAGCTCTAGAATAGTCATAGCAGGTAGAATTCAAAGTTTTAGGTACTACAGACATTTCTATTGTAATAGAAAATAAAGGAGAAAAGGGTAGGTGCAAATTCAAATGTGTTTGCTATTGGAAAGATACTTAGGTGTGTTACTGGAGAGATATTGGCATTGTTTTGTGAAGGCTCCTGACTTCTCTGTAGTCAAGTTCCTCTAAGAGAGAGGGAGAAAAAACTGATTGGAGGGTGAATAAAGAGCTGAAAAATGGGAACCAGCGGTTAGCATAATGGCTATGTCGCTGGACTCCCAAGTAGTTGACCGTGGTTCGCATCCAGGCTTAAAACTCAGGTCAGGCGCGTGTGCGTGCGTGCCCAAGATCCCGAGAGGAGAATGGAGGAGAAGGGATTGCGGTGGCCATCACCCCCGGGGGTGGGGGGGGTGATTTCTCGCTTTCTGTCTCTCTGTCTCTCTCTGTCTGGCAAGTGCACGCACCCTATGGTGAAAACCTCTCCAAAGAAAAAGAGCTGAAAAAGGAGGGAAAACAGAAAGTAGAAGGACAGAATATTTTAATGATTATACTATTTTGTTTTCTACTTGGTGTACTCTAATTTCAAATAAACAAGTGCTTCTTTAAACTAGCATCAGCTTCATTGGAAAAGAGTACTTTGTGTTTCATTAAGGCATCTCACCTGTTTCTTTTTTCTCTCTCACACACAGCCCCCACACCTCATTCAACTATGTAAAACTTCATGCTAGGTGAATATTGTTAAAAATCAATCTACTACCACAGACTTAACAGTTAAAAATCTCAGCGGAATTTAGCTCTGTACTAACATGGAACCTAAAAAACTGCAGCCTGGGACCAGCAGTTAGTGTAATGGCTATGTCGCTGGACTCCCATGTAGCTGACCACAGTTCGAGTCCCAGACCTGGGGCTTAAACTTACGCCGGGCGCATGTGCGTGCATGCCCAAGATCCTGGGAGGAGAATGGAGGAGAAGGGATTGTGGCGTGGCCATCCCCCCGGGGGGTGATTTCTCACTTTCTCTCTCTCTGTCTCTCTCTGCCTGTCTGGCGAGCGCACGCGGCCTATAGCAAAAACCTCTCCAAAAAAAACTGCAGCCTGACATTTGCTAGATCCATTCAAGGAACTTCTAGTGTGCTATTGCCTCTGTTTATCACTGTTGACGTTATAGCGGAGGCTCTGCCTTAACAAAAAGCCTTTGCAGCCATGGCAGAGGCCTGTCAAACGTACAAAGAAAACCAAGGTAGTAACCAATTTCCTATCCTTGTATCTAGCATGAGTGTCTAAGAAACCTGAGAAAGTTTTAAACTTCAATGTGTTATGGGACAATAGAAATTGTATGAAAATGCATGACAGATCAACAAAGTAGTTGAAAAACTAACGTCTGGAACCAGCAGGTGGCATGGTGGTTAAGGTGCTAGAATCTCACATGGCCAACTGTGATTTGAGTCATAGACCTGCCGCTTGCTTTCTGACTTTCCTCCTTTCTGGTGAGCATGTGTGCCTTATAACAAATTAAATAATAATTAATTAAATTAAATAATTCTTTTCTAAAAAGAAAAAAAAAACTAACATCTAGGTAAGTGAACCCTGATTTCATCTTGATTTGTAACTTCTATTCAGTTAAATTGTCCACTGAATTATACCAAAATATTTCTAGTCTCAGACACTACTATTTGCTCCAAAGAACTGACTTCTTTTCTAGATAACATTACTGACTACAGATTATTCACTTTCAGAGCACAATCTAACAGTGATTTTGGCAGATTTCACTCTCATAATCCAAATTAAGAGAAATCATCCTAATATAAAAGGAAGGTGAGCATTCACTCCGATTAGGGCAATTGTTATAGAATCCATGAAGTCCTGTTCAGCTGGGGTCTTTCATCTATGGACAAACTTAATTAAACTTAGACTTTAGGATAAGTGGCATTGGAATCATCCAAGTATAAGGACGTTGTCCTGAAAACTAGCCTCTAAAAAGGGCAACAATTAGAAAGGACATGTGGAGAGATGAGAAATTGGCCAATACTGAATCATTGATTATATAAAATATTGCAATTAAAGGCCACTGAAGTTAGGCATACTTTTACTAAATAATGTAACTAAAAGCTAAGTTAGGGGCTGCAGGCGATGTAGTGGTTAAGGTGATTGGATCCCAAGTGGCCCACTGCAGTTTGAGTCTCAGACCCATAACCTTGAAAAACATGCAGGGCGAGATGGATGCTGTGAAATATTGCTTTCCTTGACCAAAAATGAAGATTTTCGGCTGAGACTGCGCCCTCCAGATTCATTTCTAGTGGCCTCTATGCACTAAGTGCCTGGACAGGTCCAAGTGAACTGGATCCAAACATCTGAAGACAATTAGGGTCAGAATATTTCTCTATTCTCACTGAATCTGATGCACAAAGAGTGAAAACGAAATGGAAGAGAGATTGCAGATCACCTCCTTCTGCACACCTCTGAACACTCAGATTGAACTTCAAGAATTAGGAAGAAATGCACCAACCATCAGAGGACTAGAAATCACCGCAAGGTCAATAAATATGGGAAAGCAAGAAAATACCTCTCCTCCAAGGGAAAACAATAACTTCTCTTCATCCTTATACAGTACAATGAAACTCATGGAAATGTCTGATAAAGAATTTAGAATATTCATAGTGACAAAGCTAACAGAGATGGAAGAGGAGAGAGACAATGAACTGCAGAAGAGGCAGGAGAAAGGAGCTGACAAGTTCCAGGAGGCGAGAAAATTCTTGCAAGATCTAAAAGAGGAAATACACATTATAAAAAAGAATCAAATGGACCTGTTAGAGATGAAGGCTATAATACGAGAAGTCAAAATTTCCCTTGAAAGTATTAAAAGCAGACCAGATAATGCAGAAAACCAAATCTCAGGGACCAGCAGTTGGAATAATGGATATGTCGTTGGACTCCCATGTTGTCGACTATAGTTCAAGTCCCGGACCCAGTGACTTAAACTAATTTTGGGCACGTGTGCTTTCATGCTCAAGATCCTGAGAGGAGAATGGAGAAGGGATTATGGTGTGGCCATTTTCCCTGGAGAGTGATTTCTCACTTTCTGTCTCTCTGTCTTCCTGGCAAGCACATGCACCCTGTAGCGAAATATAAAAACCTCTCTCTCTCAAAAAAAAAAAAAAAAGTATCTCAGTTATAGAAAATAGAATCACTGGCCTAGAAAAATCCACCAGGAAGACTGAGAAAATTGCCTCAAAAACTGAGAATAATATACAAGAAATACCATCAAACGTCCAAACATCCAGATAATTTGTATCCCAGAAGGTGAAGAGACTCATAAGGGCATTGATAATCTATTCCATGAAATCCTGCAAGAGAACTTTCCAAACCTAGAGAGGCATTCAAAAATCTAGTCTCAAGGGACCAGCAGTTAGCGTAATGGCTATGTCGCTGGACTCCCATGTAGTCGACCATGGTTTGTGTCCAGGACCCAGTGGCTTAAAACTCACGCCGGGTGCTTGTGCGTGCATGCCCAAGATCCTGAGAGGAGAATGGAGGAGAAGGGATTGTGGCGTGGCCATCCACCCTGGGGGGTGATTTCTCGCATTCTGTCTCTCTGTCTGTCTGGCAAGCGCAGATGCCCTAGACGCCCTGTAGCAAAAACCTCCCCCCCCAAAAAAATAAATCTAGTCTCAAGAAATACAAACACCTTGGTACCAGCAGTTAGCATAATGGCTATGTCACTGGACTCCCATACAGTTGACCACAGTTCAAGTCCTGGACCTGGGGGCTTAAAACTCACGCCAGGAGTGTGTGCATGCATGCCCAAGATCCTGAGAGGAGAATGGAGGAGAAGGAATTGCAGCATGGCCATCCCCCTTGGGGGGTGATTTCTTGCTTTCTGTCTCTCTGTCTCTGTCTGTCTGTCTGTCTGGTGAGTGGACGCGCCCTATAGCAAAATCCTCTCAAAAAAAAAAAAAAAAATGAATCAACCAAAGAAGATCTTCTCCAAGACACATATCCAGATTGACCAAAACCACAAAGACAGGATACTAAGATTGGCAAGAGAGAAACATCAAGTTACCTACAAAGGATATCCCATCAGACTAACAGTGGACCTCTCACCAGAAACAATGCGAGTGAGGAAAGAATGGGAAAATATATTTAAAGTGTTAAGAGAAAAGCAATTTCAACCAAGAACACTGTACCTGGCAAGATTATCCTTTATATAGGAAGAAAAGACAAGAACATTCTCAGATAAACAAAACCTGAAAGAATTTACAAACACCAAACCAGATCTCAAGGATAAGTTCTCAAAGGAGTGCTATACCTGGAGAATTGAATACAGACACACAGAAATAAAAGTTTAAAAACTGGGAAAATGGTCAAATTAATTGTGGGGACAAGTCTGGAGTTGAATATGATATCCCAGAATTTAATCAGGAAGATCAAACCACAACAGAAGATAGATTAAGTACATGAGACTGAACTGGTGAAATAGAATTTTGACTTTTGACTAAAAAATTGCTGATTTTCTTCTATGCTTTGTTTTCTGATTTTAAGGATTTTTGTCCTGTCTTAGGCTGTCAATAGGTTCATATTCCTACTATTTTAACAGAATCCTAACCTGTTTCCTGGCTTTAAGTTTTAAGCAAAGTTCCTTAGCATTTCTTTGATTTATTGAGCTAAAACTGCTCTTCTAGAACTAAAAAATACTAAAAAATAACTATTTATTAACCGTAGTAAGCTATATAGCATCAGCTAGGTGCTACCTTATGGTATATTCTTTGTACTCAGTTTCATGCCTAAAGTCAGACATGTATTTATGGATGTATATATACCAGCTGAACTTGCTATTGAAAGAAGTTAGATTATTTAAGAAATTTTGTGAATCAATAAAATTTGGGGGGAAAAAAGAATGGAAAACAACTGTAGACACCTGAGATAGTATGGGAGGAGAGTGGGAAATAGGGGTAAAAAAATATGAAATGGCAAATTATTGACAATAAAATGTATGATTAAGCCACTATGCAGTATATTCTGGATGGGAAATTACATTTTGTATGCTGTGATGATGCTCAGAGAATGAATGTAAATTAATTAATTAATTAAAAAATATTTTGGAAGAAAATTACAGGGCACTTGTAACTAGATTCTAGTTCTGTCCATAGTTTTAGTTTAAGGTATTTTGTGAATCAATAAAATATGGAAAAAAAAAAGTTTAGTATGGAAGGGAGAGAGAGGAAAGGGGAAGGAAAAAAACAAGTAGATATATGCTTAATTGACAAAAAAAATGTGAAGCTATTTGCTGAAAAGTTACAGAGTAATATCTTTGGCTTGACTGGTATGCATAGTATTTGTGCTGGAAAAAGAAATGTACACTGTAAAGATGTGATTAAATGTAAATAAATTAATTAATTAACAAAAAAAGAAAGAAAACCATGCAGGGCATATGTATGTGCTAAAAATCCCAAAAGGAGAAATGGAAGAGAAAAGATTGGCATGATCATCCCCTATACGGGGTGCTTCCTCTCTCTCTCTCTCTCTCTCTCTCTCTCTCTCTCTCTCTCTGTCTCTCTTCACCAAGTGCATCACTCTGGCCAATATAGATAGATAGATAGATAGATAGATAGATAGATAGATAGATAGATAGATAGACAGACAGAGATAGATAGATAAGTTTAGAATTCAATCCATACTCAGAATATGTGGCGGATTCATTTTCTATTGCTGCTATCACTTAGTGACTTTAGACAACATAAATTGTAATCTTACAATTTTATAGTTTATAAGTCTGACACAGGTTCTGCTGGGTTAAAATCATGGTGCCAGCAGGAAGCATTCCTTCTGGAGCCTCAGAGAGAACATTAGCTTCCTTGCATTTTGCAGCTGCTAGAGATGGCCCGCCTGTTGGTGCATGCCCCCCTCATCCATGTGCACAGCCAGCCCCAGAACATCTTCCTTCCTTTGCTTCCCTCACCACGTCTTTCTCTGACCTCCGTTCTCTCTCGCTTTACCAAATTTAAGGACCCTTTTGATCACATTGGACTCACCCATATCCAGGATAATTGCACTCTCCAGGTCCTTAAAATAGTCACAGATGCAAAGTCCATTTTGTGGCATAAGGTAACATGTTCACAAGCTTTGAAGATTAGGATATGGGCACTCTTGGTGGGGGCAATTACTCTGCCTGCCAGATTTGGCAAAGTAGAAGGTCATATTTTCAAAACAAATGTATCACTGAGAGGTTAAGCCTACCATGTTTGAAGAAAAAATTCTGAAAATGTTAAAGGATTTTTCCCCATAACTATGCAGTGCATCAAATAATAGACCACTTATTTGCATTGGCAAGAATGCTAAATATGGAAAGGATTCCTTTGGCAAAAAGAACTAAATCAGAAGGTATGAATCGATGATTGAAGAGCTACCAGGATGCCCACAGGACGTTATGCATCTCCTTCTCAGGAAATTACAGCAAGAGAGAGAGCAGACACAGGCTGTAAAAGGGTAATAAAAATGTATTTTAATTAAATTATTCCACAATAAAATGAAAAGGAATCTAAAAACAACAGCTGATTATTATCCTCATCATGCTCTGTGAATGGCCTGTGCAAGAAATTATTTTGAGATGAGCACTGAGATGGTTACAAACTAGTTTTCCCTGGCTCTCTGTCCTCTCACTTCCCCCAGGTTGCTTCTCTCTTTGTCTCTCATTTCTCTTCTTCCACCCTCTTTCAAGTTGTCTTGCAGAAAGTGTGACTTAAGTGAAGACTTGGGTTCGTCACTTCATTACCTCCTAAAAGCAGTGTATCAGGGGACTTCACTCACCGTGAGTTAAAGTTGACATTAAGTCAGGAGCAGCAGATTGCATAATGGTTACATTGCTAGACTCCCACATGGCTGACCACGGTTCAAGTCTCAGACCCGGTGACTTGAAAATCACACTGGGTGCGTGTGAGTGCATGCCTAAGATCCTAGGAGGAAAATGAAGGAGGAGAAAGAACTGCAGTGTGGCCATCTCCCTGGGAGATGGTTTTTCCCTTTCCCTCTCACAGTATCTCTCTCTCTCTCTCTCTCTCTCTCTCTCTCTCTCTCTCTCTCTCTCTCTCTGGCAAGAGCAAGCACCTAAATCAAAAACCTCTCAAAAAAAAAAAAAAAAAAAAAAAAAAAAAAAACTGATCTTAAGGCAAACTGTTGCTTTAGCTACTGTAGCTTATACCTTTAAAACATGTCAGATTGTGGGCTAACTCTTGGCCTGATGATTAAGGTGGCTCTATACCACATGGTCGACTGCACAGTTCCTAAGCTCAGCAGCTTGAGAAACATGCAGGGCACATGTATGTGCATAGCAAATTCCTAAATAAGAGGGGAAAAAGGGAAAGAGAGTATTGTGGCATGACCACGCCTCATCAGGGTTGCTCTCTTACTTTCGCTCTCTGTCTGTCTCTGTCTCTGTCTCTCTCTCTCTCTCTCTCTCTCTCTCTGGCTATACTAGAGAAACATAAGAAAAACAATTTAGGTTCCAAGAGATGCAACTGACAGGAAAGCTATGTTTCCAGGAAACAATAATTTTTATTTGTTACTATCGTAATGTAGTTTTAAATTTGCCTTTTAGAAAAACCTGCAGCAATAAGTGTTCACATTTTTCACATAAAATATTAGGGCATGTGGTTTAACAAAGGATGTTTCATCATTTATAGATTTAAATGGGAAGTGTTACAAACTCATAAAAAATACATTGATTTGGCAATGTATTGAATATATTTACTTTGCTGAAAATAAAATAAAATGATAGGAAAGGAAGACTGTCCTGGAAAACCCAGGATGTGTGGTCACCATTATTTCTATCAGACAGCTGAGATTGCTATTTAGTTGTAAAGCCTACAATTCATTTTGTGTACTGCTTGACAATGCCTTGAAAACTGCAGAAAGAAGTTTTTTTAATTCCAAGTGAAATCATGTAAGCTGACTATTTGGCTAACTTATTTATCCCATGTGGCTGGTTCAGTGGTTAGATGTCTGGCACACTAAATGACCAATAAATGTAGATTGGATCAATGAACAAATGCATGAATGACTTAAGGTTAGCCATATAGGAAGCTGGCCAAGTTTCATCTCTGCCAGGACCTAGTCCAAAGCTCTTAAGCACCATCTGGGCCCAGCTGCGGTAGCACCTCATGGGAAGTCTAATTTCCGATCCTGGGTTGATCGGACCAAGTTAGGTTCAACCATGACCCTCACTGGTGGAGAAGTCATGAGGAGGACTTCAGAATGGCAAGACCCTGTCGAGGGTACTTCTCTCTCTCTCTCTCTAGCTCACTCACATGAAAGAAATAAATAATAAAAATTAACTTGGAAAAAATACATCTAAAGGGCTCCCTGCAACTGCAGGGCCTAACAGCTGGACTTGTGGCTCATCCCTCTCCCACTGATCTTTACACATCAGGTTTGTGTCTTGGGACTTTAAGATAAACTTGCACCCCTCTCTGTCCCATCCAGATATACAGGTTCAAGTGAAAGGCCTTGCTAAACACCAGACTGCTTGAGACTGCAGGGCCTAATAGCCAGGACCTGTGGCCCATTCCCTCCCCCACCTGTCTTTGAACTCTCAGAACTTCCAGTGTTTTGGATAGTGCATGCGTGATCTTTTCTTTGCTCGTCAGTTAAAGCTCAGCAACTCAGTTTCAGGTGCACCTGTTCTTTAGAAACAGGGAGGACTTTGGGCCACCCAGGACCAGTGACAATACTGCAGGGTGCTGGTGAGCAACAAGGAGGCAGAACAAAGCGAGATAACCAAGTTTCTATTCCTGCACACCTTTGAATGCTTGGAGATACCTTGAATAACTTAGGAAGGAATACATAGATCTCCAGATAACTAGACACAAGTGTAGAGGTACAAGAAATATGAGCAGCCAACAAAATGTCTTTCCCTCAAGGGATAACAACAATTTTACATCACCCACAGACAGCACAATGGAAGTCATGGAAAGGTCAGATAAGCAATTCAATATAGTTGTAGTGACCAAACAAAATGAGATGTAAGAAAAAAGAGACAACAAGCTCCAGGAGATGAAGAAGTCCTTTCACAATATGAAAAAAAAAAAAAAAAAGGCACCATAAAAAAGAATCAAATGGAATTGTTAGAGATAAATGTGATACAGGAAATTAAAACCTCCTTCAAAAGTATTAAAAGTAGATTAGATCATGCAGAAGATCAAATCTCGAATGTAGAAGACACGACCTCTGATCAAGAAAAAAGTATCAAAAAGACTGAGAAAACAACCAAGAAAAATGAGGATAATATACAAGAAATGTTGGATACCATCAAGCATCCCAACATCTAGATAACTGGTTTTCCAGAAGAGGAAGAAAATAATAAGGGCATTGATCATTTATTTCATGAAATTCTGGAAGAAAACTTTCCACACCTAGAGAAGCATTCAAATATCCAGGCCCAAGAAATACATAAGACCCCAAATAAAATCAACCCAAAAAGATTCTCTCCAAGGTACATGATAGCCAGATTGACAAAAACCACAGATAAAGAGAAGATACTAAAATTGTCAAGAGGGAAATGTCAAGTTACTTACAAAGGTTATCCCATCAGGCTAACATCGGACCTCTTGTCAGAAACACTACAGGCAAGGAAAAAATGGGTAAATATAGTGAAGTGTTAAATGAAAAAACAATTTAAACCAAGAATACTATACCTGGCAAGATGATCCTTCATATAGGAAAAAAAGATAAAAGCATTTTTGGATAAACAAAACTTGAAAGAATTTACCAACTCCAGACCAGCTCTTTAAGAGGTTCTGAAAAGAGTGTTATCCCAGAAAAACTAAAAAGTCAGACAGAGAGTTATAAGAGAACAAAAAGCAACCAAGAAAATGGCTCATTTAATGATAGGAACAGGTCCAGAAATAGCAATAATAACAATGAATGTTAATGGATTAAATTCTCCAATTAAGAGACACAGACTGTCTAAATGGATTAAAAAAAAAAAAAAAAAAAAAAAAAAACGGAAACCCTCTATCTGTTGCCTACAAGAAATACACCTTACGGATAAAGACATACATAGACTGAAAGTGAAGGGCTGAAAAAAAAATATATTCCAGCAAATGGAAATCAAAAAAGGGCTAGAGCTGTGATACTGATTTCAGACAAAATAGGTCTCAAGACAAACTGTAAGAAGAGACAAAGAAGGGCATTATATAATAGTAAATGGGCTAATTCATCAAGAAGACATAACACTTATAAATATCTATGCACCCAACTCAAGAGCACCTAACTACATGAAAGAAAGACTGCTAGAGCTAAAAGGAGAGAGAGAGTGCAACACTATAATTGTTGGGGATCTCAACGCCCCATTTTCTCCTTTAGACAGATTTTCTAGAAAAAAAAATAAACAGAGAGATACAGGACCTAAATGATACTATAAATTGAATGGGTTTGACAGACATCTATAGAACTTTTCACCCTAAGACCACAAAATATACATTTTTTCACCCCAGCATATAACCTTTTCAAAGATTGACCATATGATAAGACATAAATCAAACTTTTACAGATTCAAAGGCATAGAAACTATATCCAGCATTTTCTCTGACCATGATGGAATTAAACTCAATATTAATTTCAAGAAACACTCTCGAAAATACACAAGCACATGGAAACTAAATAATCTACTTCCAAATGACTTCTTAACTACTGAACAAATTGTCTAAAATCAAAGAAATTATGTAAACAAATTATAATTAGTACACAAGTTTCCATAATCTATGGGATGTGACAAAAGCAGTCATAAAAGGGAAATTCATAGCAATTAGTGTGCATAAGAAAAGGATGGAATGGTGGCAAATAGACAACCTAACACCATGCCTCGAGGAATTGGAAAACCAACAACAAAAAAAACCTAAAAAATGCCAGGTGAAAAGAAATCATAAAGATTCAAGCAGAAATAAATGAAATAAAAAATAAACAAACTATACAGAAAATAAATGAAAGCAAAAACTGGTTCTTTGAAGATTAACAAGATTGACACACCATTAATGAGACTAATAAAGAAGAAGAAAAAAAGGAACCAGATAAATCAAATACATAATGAAACAGGCAACATTACAACAGACAATAGAAATAAAAAAACATAATTAGAGGATACTATGAGTGACTATATGCCAACAAACAAGAGAATATGGAGGAGATGGACAAATTCTTGGACAAATGTAATCTACCAAGATTGAATCAGGAGGATATAAAAAAACTAAATAGACATAACAAGCCATGAGATTGAGTCAGTAAAAAATAACCTCCTGACAAAAAACAAACAAACAAACAAAAGTCCAGGTCCGAATGGCTTCACTTCTGAATTCTACAAAACTTTTAAGGTAGAGTTAACCCCTAACCTATTCAAATTATTTCTAAAGATCAAAAAGGAAGGAAACCTTCCAAATTCATTTTATGAATCTTCCATCATCCTCGTTCCCAAAACAGATAAAGACATGACAAAAAAAAAAAAAAACAACAGACCAATATCTCTGATGAATATAGATGCAAAAATTCTCAACAAGACACCTGCAAATCATATCCAACAACATATAAAGAACATTATTCATCACAATCAGGTAGGCTTTATTCCAAGATGCAAGGGTGGTTCAACATATGCAAGACCTTAAATCTAATACACCATACTAACAGAAAGAAAGATAAAAAGCATATGATCATTTCAATTGATGCAGATAAAAATACAACATCCTTTTATGATTAAGACTGTCAGAAAGATTAGTATAGAATGGTCATTTCTCAACACAATAAAAGCCATATATAACAATCTATTGCAAAAATTATACTGAATGGGGGACTTGTATAAGACAAGGCTGCCCACTTTCTCCACTGCGGTTTTAATATAGTGCTGGAAGTCTTAGGCAATGCAACCGGAAAAGAATAATATAAAAGGCATTCAAATAGACAAGGAAGTGTTGAAAATATCTTTATTTGTAGATGACATGATGATATACTTGGAAGATCCAAAGGTTTCCATGAAAAAACTTCTCGAAGTAGGGAACTAGCAGTTAGCATAATGGCTATGTCGCTGGACTCCCACGTAGTCGACCGTGGTTCGCGTCTCGGACCCGGTGGCTTACAACTCACGCCGGGCGCGTGTGCGTGAATGCCCAAGATCCCGAGAGGAGAATGGAGGAGAAGGGATTGCGGCGTGACCATCCCCCCTGGGGGGTGATTTCTCGCTTTCTGTCTCTATGTCTCTCTCTGTCTGTCTGGCGAGCGCACGCGCCCTATAGCGAAAAACCTCTAAAAAAAAAAAAAAAAAAAAAAAAAAAAAAACTTCTCGAAGTAATAAATGAGTACAGTAAAGTGGCAGGATACAAAATCAACATTGAAAAATCTATAGCATTTCTATATACGAAAAACAAGTTGAATGAAGTAGAGCAGAAGAAAGGAATCCCTTTTACCATAGCCACAGAATGTATAAGATACATAGGAATTGGGGCCAGCAGGTGGTGTGGTGGATAAGGGCGCTGGATTCCCACATGGCCAACCATGGTTCAAGTCCTGGACCTGGTGGCTTGCTTTCTCACTTTCCCTTTCTCTCTCTCTCTTTCGTCAAATAAAGAAAAAAAATAACAATAACAAATGGAAATAAATAAATAATTCTTTAAAAAATAAAAAAAAAGATACATAGGAATAAAACTAACTAAGGAAGTCAAAGGCCTTTACAAAAAAAACTATAAAAATCTTTAAAAAGATATTAAAAATTAAAATGTGGAAGGACAGCCTGTGTTTCTGGATTGGAAGAATTAACATAATCCAAGTGGCAATTCTACCCAAATTAATCTACATATTTAATGAAATTCCAATTAAAATATTAGAGACATTCTTCACAGATCTAGAAAAAACAATCATAGAATTTGTCTGGAATCATAAAAGACCTCATATTGCAAAGGAATCTTGTGTAAGGAGAGTGGAGTGGACCCCAAGATATATCATAAAACTCTGATAATAGAAACAGCATGGTATTGGCACAAAAACAGACAAGTGGACCAATGGAATAGAATAGAGATCCCAGAAATGAACCCCAAAGCTTACAGCTGACTGACTTTTGACAAAGTATACCGGTCAATCCATTTGGAAAAGGAAAACCTCTTTAGCAAATGGTGCTGGAAAAACTGGGTATCCAGCTGCAGAAAGATGAAACTGAATCCCCATCTTTCACCATTAAAAAAATCAAGTTAAAATGGATCACAGTTCTGAACCTAAGACCTCAAACTATAAAACTACTCATGGAAAATACTGGGGAAACCCTTGGAGATGCTGGGGTAGGTAGACTCCTTCAATAAGACTCCCAAAGCACGGCCAATAATCCCTAAAATAGACAGTGGTACTATATCAGACTAAGAAGTTTCTGCACAGCAAAGGACATAGTAACTAGTGTAAATTGACAACCCGCAGAATGGGGGAATGGTTTTTTTTGGTTTGTTTTATTTTATTAATTTTTTTTAATATGCCTCAGAGAAGGGACTGATAAGCAGAATACACAGGGAACTCAAACAGCTTACCTAGAAAAAAATGTCTAACCTAATTAAAATATGAGAAAATGAGCTGAACGAAAATCTCTTTAAGGAAGACATACAAACACCCAAAAAGCGTATGAGGAAATGCTCAACATCCCCCATCAAAAGGGAGATTCAAAATCACAATGAGATATAAAGTAACCCCTGTCAGAATGGTGAAGATTAAAAATATAAAAAGTGATAAGTGTCGGCTGGTTTGTGCTGAAAGGGGAGCTCTCCTACACTGTTGGTGGGAATGCAAACAGGATCAGCCACTGTGGAAAACAATATGGAGCTTCCTCAAAGATCTACAAATAGAACTAACATTTGATCTACCAGTCCCACTTCTGGGTATCTACACAAAGAACAGGAGAATGCTGTCAGAAAACTGCTTGCACATCAAGGTTTATTGCAGCATTATTCACAATTGCTAAGATAAAGAACCAACCCAAATGTCCACAAACAGGTGAATGTATGAAAAAAAATGTGGCACATAAACTCTATGGAATATTATTCTGCCATAAAAAACAAACAAGACCCTGGTATTTGATAGAAGGTGGTT